>JAQQSZ010005107.1:0-13956 GCA_028646595.1 Phalanger gymnotis
AGAGAAAAGAGGGACCATATGATAATTTGCCTGTTAGAAGGCCTAAGAACAGCATTTCAGAAGCAGATAAATTTTCAAAAAATTAGGGAAATTACTCAGGGAGAAAAGGAAAACCCTGCCCTTTTCCAAAACTGGCTAGTAAAAGTTATTAAGAAGTATACAAATTTGGATCCTGATTCTGTTGAAGGGGCAGCAATCCTTAGCATGTATTTCATTAATCAGTCTGCCCCAGACATTAAGAAGAAACTGCAGTAATGGGCAATGGGACCCCAAACACCTCAGGCCCAATTACTAGACATGGCCTTTGGCATGTTTAACAATAGAGACCTGGTTGCAGCAGAGGAAAAAATGCAGGGAAAGGGCTAGGGACAGAGAACGTGCTCTATTCTTGGCTGCTGCCATGGCCAGGAAAAGACCCAAGGATTGCCCTTCCAGGGGACCCCCTTGGAGGAAACCCGGCAGTGTGGGCCGTGGGGAAACTTGCTTTCGATGCCACAAGGAGGGCCACTGGTCCAAGGAGTGCCCCTCTAGGGAGCCCCCCGCCCGGAGGAAACCTCCAGGATCCACACCTCCAGGACTGTGCCCAGCATGTAACCAGGAGGGACGTTGGAGGAAGGATTGTCCCTGAGGTTGGAAAAGTGGTACAGCCTCCTCCCAGAATCCTGTCCTCCAGTCTTCTGAAGCCTTGGAAGGAGGGGAAAGCCTGAGGCTTGGCAGTGCTCCCACTTTCTCCACCTCTCTCACAGAACCCTGGGCGAAATTGAGGCTGAAGGTAAGGTTACCCACTTTATCACGGCTATGTTCTCTCGTTTTAACTAATTGCTCTGGCCCTAAGCACCCCTCGACCCATCAGGTCATGGGCATCAAGAATGTGTTGTTTGAACACTTCTTCCTTGCACTCTCCTTTGGCCCTCCCCACCTTGTTGGGAAGGGACCTGATGGTGAAATTGGGGAGCCAATTTTCTCTAGTTAAACCTCCCAGTTCCCTTTTCCCTCTGCTCACCAGACCTCCGCCAGAAGTGTGGGAGACAGTCAAGCCAGTTGTTTGGGATCAGGGAATTCTTGGGAAAGCTACTCATGCCACCCTAGCCCTTAGTCGGCTCAGAGAGTCTAATGTGTTCCCCAATCCCTGTCAATATCCAATTAAGCCTCAGGCTTGGGAAGGACTGGAACCATTAATTGAAAGATTCCTTAAGCATCAAATCGTTGTCTCTGGTCTATCTCCTTGCAATATTCCTATCCCTCCCATAAAGAAGCCTAATGGAGAGTACCGAATGGTTGTAGATTTCAGGGCTGTTAATGAAGCTGTTATTCCTATGCATTGCCACAACCCATATTGGGGGTACCCAATGGTTTTCCACCCTGGACCTCAGAGATGCCTTTTTCTGTATACCTCTGCACACAGACTTTATTTTTGTCTTTGAATGGATACTTCTAGGGGAATCAAGTTCATGTCAGCTAATATGTACAGTTTTGCCCCAAGGGTTTCGAGATAGCCCTCATTTATTTGGCCAGGCTTCGAGAAAAGATTTAAGGGACCTGAAATTAGCTGACAGTAGCTTAATTCAGTATGTGGATGATATTCTTATTTGTAGCCCCACTTGGAAGGCTTCTTTGGCTGTGGCCCCAGAAACCCTGAACTTCTTGGGTGCTCGAGGCTATAGGGCCTCCTTCAACAAAGTCCAGATAGCATGCCAATCTATAAAGTATCTGGGCCGCGAACTAATGCCTACCTCTCAATCCTTAACCTCGGAGAGGAAGAGGACAATACTGCCCATTCCTGTTCCAGCCACCAAGAAACAACTCCAAACTTTTCTAGGCATGGCTGGATTTTGTAGACTCTGGATCCCTAATTTTGGTCTCATTGCTAAACCTCTTTGTGACTCGACTCAAGGCCCTGACTCGCTCTCTCTAGAGTGGGGTCTGGACCAGGCTAAAGCTTTTGAGATTTTGAAAACTAAAGTGACCACAACTCCAGCATTAGCTTTACCTAATTTAGAAAAACCTTTCACTCAGTATGTTGATGAAAGGAGAGGCCAGGCTTTGGGAATCCTAATCCAGTCCTTAGGACCTGACCCCAAGACATTTGCCTGTTTTCCAAAACAATTAGATTCTCTGGCTGCTATAGCCATTCCAATTGAGGAAGCTTCTAAACCTCTAGCAGACCAGCCCCTAGAAGCTCTGACTCCCCAGAGCATCTTAGAAGCAGATGGCCACCAGTAGCTAGCTAACCACAGGCTTACCAAATATCAAACCTTGCTCTTAGATACCCCAGACCTAATTTGGATGTGCTACACAGTCCTGAACCCCGAAGCAGTGTGGTACACAGAACAAGTGGTTAGGGCAGCTAGGTACAAAATAGTCATCTTTAATAACCTCCAGGGAAATTGTCCTTTCTCTATACTCCTACACTGTCTGTTTGGTTGTTTGCTTAACCTCCTTGCCAGATTTGTCTCCTGCAGCCTCCAAGCCATCAACTTCCAGATGACTGCTCAGACTATGTACCCCTTGAACTGGACCCATCCAGACAGGGACAGCTCTACACCCCTTCCCAGCAGGAAGCAATTTCAGAAGCTGAGACTGTCCCTGACCCCAAAAGAATTTGGGTCCCATTTGTTTGAGGGAGGAATGATGGGGTTTAGACTGTGGGAATCCCCTTGGACCCCAAAAGATTTTGGGTCATATTTGTTTGAGGGGGGAATGATGAGGGCACAGTCTCTGGGAACCCCCTTGAACCTGGAGTACTGTCTCTGGGAGCCCCCTTGAACTTTCCTTTAGTCTTCCAACTAGATCTGACCTTCCCCTAAGGCCATGGGCCTTGCATTATCATTGGGCCCAAGTCTCTGCCTAGCCTAGCCCTCTATTGTCCCGCTGTTTCCCACACTTAATCCTGATCAAAACATTTATACTCTAGCTCTGTTACCCCAGCCCTCTATTGTCTGTATGTCTCCATGTAGCCTTCAGCTGTTTCCCACCCTGGAGTCTGACCTCATCTCAGTCCCATCAGGCGCCTCCTTAGACTCCTCCTCAAGTCCCTCCCTAAACCCCTCCTCTAGTCACTCCAGACCACCCCTCAATCCCTCCCACAATCTTTGTGTATATAATCTCCATCTTACCTCCATGAAGGTGCTCAGTTGAATCTGGTCCGCTTGTGAAAACAGGCGTGACAAAGGGTGGGATTTCTTAAGACAACCCATTATGGCAAACCCTTAGTAAACTTTGTCTTTTCCCTTGAAAAAAAAAACAAAAGGAACTAATTATATTGAAATGAATTTGTCAAAATATTTTTAAAAACATGTTCACACACAGTTAAGAACCCCTTTGTAGGGCAGGGACCATCATTTTTGTCTTTGTAATCCTAATACCTAACACACAGTAGGCATTTAATAAATGCTTCCTGAATGAATGAATGTACTTATAACTCCAAAGGTAGGAGGAAGCCTATCAATTTCTTCTCTTAGAGATGAAATTATTAATCATTCAGGCTGAAGCATTAATTACACTTTAGCATTGATGCCCATCATCATAAATTATCTTCAAATGTAAATTTCTCTAAGCCTTTTCTCGAGAAATCCTGTGCAGTGTGTCTTGAAGTTTTTCATCTGTGTTACACCTGTGGCTTTTAGTCTTCACCTGAATTATCTAATTAGAAGGTGACACAGCCCTAGGTGACATTTTTCACTCTGTGACTATTTTATTCATTTCATCAATTTTAGAAACTGACAGCTGGATGCAGCTGAAAATGGCCCAGTACCCGCTTATTAATTTCCTTAAGATGGTTGCTCACTTTTCTCCCGTGAAATTGAGAGAGGTGAATACAGGCTTCTCTCTAATCCACTAGGAGCGACAGAAGTGTAAGAGGGCTGCTTGATGACATTTTAATATTATCTTATTTTCTTGAAATGTCTGCTGCACAGGCAGTTGAGAAAATCTCACCCTAATGGCCTTTGGGGAAAAGCCAGGAGAGGGAGCATGTGATGATTCAAGCAGAAATAACCTTCGCCTTGGTTGAATAAGCAGTGAATGAAAAATAGCTTCATGTGTCAAATGAATGTTTAGATTAGAGAATGCATAAGACACACTGATGTGTTAAGCCAGGAAAGGCAACACAGCACATTGAGTGACAGGAGGATTTGGAGGCAGAAAACCTGGGTGGGAATCTCATCTGTTATTTATTACCTGAGTGACCATGGGTGAGTCTCAATCCCAATAGCCCTTAAATTCTTTATCTCAAGAAAAGAGGGGATTTATTTGAAGTCAAAGGACCAGGGTTCAAATCCCAGCTCTGTCACTTATTAGTCTTGAGTCGAGTTTCACCATTCTCCAGGATTTTCCTGTCAAAGTAATACTGGAATTATTTCTCAGTTTTAAAGATGGACCTATCTGGTCATTAGAGACTTCCTTGAAATTTTTTTGTTTCTTTTAAAAAAAATACTAATTAGGGGCAGGGCTTGGCAACACATGCCTGTAGACCCTACTACCTGCAAGGCTGTCAGATGGGTTGTTAGAGCTAAGGAGTTCTGAGCTGCAGTGGGCTAAGTTGATGAGTCCAGGAACAATATGGTGAGCCCCTGGGAGCAAGGGGCCACCAGGTTTCCTGAGGAGGGATGAGCCAGTCAAGTAAGACATAGAATTGATCAAAGCTCCTATGCTGTTTAGCAATGCAATAGGGCCATGGGCAGCTGCTACACTTCCAACCTGGACAAGATAGGGAGACCAAGTTTCTAAAAATAAGAGATAAGTTGGTGGCATAGCTAAGGACCAAAAGCATTTGTTATTCCCCTGCTAATTAACAATCTCTATGATTTTTCAAACACCAGCCCTGAATGGAACCTAAATATATGTCACTGGTGGTACTTCTGTGTCTTCCCCTATCTTCTTTCAGAATGGGGTCTAAGTTTTAATGAAGCTTATGGTTAGCACTCTGATTTATTTATATTAAAATGTAGACAATTTTTTTTAATTCCAGAAGATATTTGAAGATCTCCCCTTCCACAGAACATATGTTTTCAATTTTCTTCTCTGAGATTGAATAATCCTTATGGAGAGGCAATCCTTATGAAGAGATGGCTGGATTTTGGTTGAGGAATGCCTGGGTTCCAGTTCTATTTTAGACAAGTTGAGAGATCCTTTGAAAATCACTGTGCTTTTTCTTAGTTTCCTTATCTAAAAAATGGACATAATCATAGCACAAAGTAGCTAGATGATCTAGTGGAAAGATGTATGTAAGAAACTTTGCAAATCTTAAAGCACTATATACAGTGGAGTATTATTTTGCCCAGGATCACCAGCTCAATTGTGGAAAGAAACAAAGAGACCCAAAGAAATGAAGTCAGTCTGTCTCTTTAAATGTAGAGTCACAGCACTAGCATTTCTAGCAGTCACTCATTTGGGTCTTTTAATTAATTTAATTTAATTAATGGTACCCATGACATATGCTGTATGCACTGTATAGAGAGTAAGATGAATTTTCACTCTTCAAAATACAAGTCCTTGCTTCTCTGTTCATATTTTCAAGGTCTTCCAAAAACACACCATTCCATCATGTTCACTCCTGTTTACACATCCCTGGCCAGCTTCATGCTTATGGCAACATTCAATGATGATTCTTGCCCAAGATTGGATATAGATGGTAAGTGGCAGAGCTGGGATTTGAACCCTGGTTCTCTGACTTCAAATAAATCCTCTCTTTTTCTCTCTCATGGAGAAGGATATTAATAAGAGTCTGTTTAATTTCTGAGTGGGAAAGCACCGGATTTGGAGTCAAGAGACCTTGGTTCAAAACCAAGCTGGATCTACTCCTTATGTAACCTTGAGCAAATGACTTACTTTTTCCTCAAAGACTCTGTTTCCACATCTGTAAAAAGACTAGATGCCCACTAGGGTTGTTTTCAGCTGTAAATATTTTTTCCATTTCCTATTTTTCCATTTCCCTTTCAGTTCGTCTTGGCATTTTTTTAAAAAAACTAACATATTTCTACTCTTATAGCCAGACAACAAATGCAAATCTTAATAATATAACAAGGATCCAACTCAACACTAGGATTAAACTGGTACAATTCAATGCAAGGGAAGGGGAGAAGGTAATATTTGGCTTGTGGCTTTATACAGTTCATTCTTTACCAGCAGAAATGGGAGGGACTATTAAACAAATAGCAAAGCACTTAATTGAGACAAAATAGTAAAAGAATGGGGAACTTAAACAATAGCGTAATCTTTAGCTCCCCATATGCCAAGGTGTACTACATATATACTACAGATTCAAATGCTAGTGAGGAAGGAAATGGCTTTGTGAAAAGCTCACATTCTGAAGTCAAGAAAGATTTTGGTCTTAGTCATGGCTGAAAAGTTCCTGACTCAGTCTGCATGATTCCACCTCCCACAGAGTCTCAGAATGGTCCAGTGCTTCTAATTTCTACTTGCCTCCATTCCTATTATGCTCTCTTGCTGTTCACCACTGCCAGAGCTGTCCCCTGATCAGAATCCTCCCTCTGTTACCATTCCCTGCTCTTTTCCTTCTCTCTGATACTGCTTTTTGGCCTCCTTAGCTGCTGTTCACAGAATGTGACATGTGCAGCCCTTAATACGAAAAAGGTATCCAACTCAACACTGAAGTCGTACTGCTCCTTGCAGTCTAGGAATTGGGAAAGAGAGGGGACAAATACAAACAGAATGCTATGAGAGTTTAAAGGAGGGAGCAATCACTTCCAGCTGGTAAGGGAAGACTTCATGAATGTTCCAGATTGTGATTGACTCAGACCAGTGTCCTGGGAGTTTATGTTTGATATTGGAATGAAATGAGACACATGTAGGTCATTCAACAATTAATAAAAGGAAATTGATTTAGCCAGAGTAGAGGAATATTTAGCAAGGATAGGGTCTGAGGATATTGAGAATTCATTCAGCTGAGAAAAGCTACTCTGCCTTGGAATGGCCCATCGTGGTCCACTGGCCAAGCATCAAAATACCTGGAGCTTCTCATGGCTGTCTCATATTCAGGCAACCAGGAAATTATGTCAACAGGCTGAGCCTTTAGTCCCCTGAGCCAATTATATTTTGAGGATCGTTTCAGTGCCTTTTAAGAGAAAAAAAATGAACCTAATTTGCATGAGGTAAGCATGGGTATGTATTAGGCATGATGTAAGATAGTGAGGATACAAATACCAAAGTGAAATAGTACTTTCTCTCAAGGAGCTTACCTTCTACTAGGGGAATACTGCATGTTCACAGACAAGTATATTCAGGATTTCTTCTTTTTTATTGGACCTGTGATTTTACCAGTGTAGGATTTTACCAGTATAGTAATAGGAATTCCTTTTACCAATTATATCAGTAAGGCAAAATTCATGACCTTGGAGAGGACCATGAGCATGCCTGAATGGTTCAGAATTGCGAAATGTCAGGAATTCTCTAGGTAGAAGGCAGAGGAAGTACAACATTTATTTAGATTCTAAAGGATCAGACTCAAGGACCAATGCCTCCAATTTGATATTGTGGCAATAATATCCAAACCGGTAAGCCCACCTCACTATAGTAAGAATGAGATTATAACAAAATATTATAGCAGCAAACCAGACCATATTTGTGCTTCCCCTCAATGCTAGGGCCCTCCTATAAGATCACTCACAAATCCTAACTCCCTGCTCAGCACTCTCTCCCGCAGCTTCGCTGACTCCAAGTTCTGCAACTCCCTCTTGTGTTCAGCACTCTCTGCTCTGCACACTCTGGAAGCTGGCCTTCGGCTTCTGAATCTTGCTGCTCCCCCCTCTGCTGCTTCCAGCTCCATGGTGTCCAGTTCTGCTCTCAGTCCTGAGTCCTCAATTTCTGCATTCTGTTCTCTCTTTTTATGCAGTCCTAGATTCTGTCATCTGATTGACTGAACTCAGACACATACCATTGACTCTGGTCTTAGCAACTCCCCTTAGGGCCCTGAGGGCTTCACATCTCTCTCAAACTAGCAAACTAGTTTGCTAACTAGCCTAGGGCCTCGTACCTAATTAGTGAAAGAGTGTGGGCCTGTCTCTAATCAGATCTCCCCTTGTTGGCCTCACCTGAAGCCTATTCAATGGGCAGGAAAGATCTTTCACTTACTGATTGGCTTTACACCAATGCATGCAGGTCAGAACTCTATGCAAGTTACAGTCTTGGAGCTGACCACACATTAACATTATCTTTGTTGAATCGTATTTTAATTTATTTTGCTAAACAGTCCCTAAATACAAGATCAGGCTGCACTCCAAGTTTGATGCCTCTGATCTAGAACACTGAGATATTAAGTGACTGGGCCAGGGTCACATAGGCAGCATGTATTAGAGGTAAGACTTGAACTCAGGTCTTTCTGATCTCAGGGCCAGCTTTCTATCCACTACTCCATACTGCTTCCCAGTATATAGAATCTATATACACAAAATAAAGGCACAGTGACAGGGGCAGGGGAAAACAGGTGGCAGTAATGAAGGGAATTAGTCCTGCCCTCCTGGGCCATGCAGAGCAAAGTTACAAATATACACAATATAAACAGGCCAGATCACAATTCATAGTTACCAAGAAACCATCGACATCTGGGTTGACCAGCCAGGAGGCTCTTAGAGCAGCTGCCCAGAGTCCCATGCCAACACACCTCCAGGAATGAGAACCTCAAGTAAATAGCTCTGTTCTTTCTTTTTATACAGTCTTTGGACATCATCAAACGTCACCTGAGCAACCAGAACTTAGATGCCTACTATTGGCTCTGGTCTTAGCAACTCCCCTTAGGACCCTGAGGGTTTCACACCCACATAGGCTTAGCACCTAGTAATTAGGGGTTTGGGCCTGGGCCTTTGCACCTAGTAGTAAAAGGGCATGGGCTTGGGATTTAGCACCTAGTAAGATTCAGTCGAAGACATGACACTTAATTAATTTAGCATTCTAAAACAGTGAAAAAGTCCCAACTTAATTAACATTACAATATGGTGAGGAAGCTACTGGAATGTTCCCAGTTAGAGGTAATGAGGACCATTGTGGAAGTGGGAATGGAACAGACAGGAGGGACATAAAAATACTGCCAGGAGATTAGATTAGGCAGGATTAAAAGATACAGTTGTGGTGGAGACCAATGAAGGGGCAGTGGTGGCTGGAGTTATCTCATCAAGGAAGATTGAAAGGAAACTGAAAGAAGGACTAGCCAGGCATATGTGGGCATAAAAATATGGGCCTGCTAACAGGATGCTGAGGGACAGCTAGAGGGTACAGTGCACAGAGCACTGGGCCTGGAGTAAGGAAGACCTGGGTTCAAATCTGGCCTCAGACACTTACTAGCTGTGTGATCTTGGACAAGTCACTTAACCCTGCTTGCCTCAGTATCTTCATCTGTAAAATGAGCTGGAGAAGGAAATGGCAAACCACTCTAATATTTTTGCTATGAAAGCCCCAAATGGGGTCACGAAGAGTCAGACATGACTAAAACAACTAAACAACAGCCAGAGGTTGAGCACAGCAAGTTGAGAGAACTCTGCAAGATTTCTGATTCTGTTTTCTATCCCCATACCTTGGCTCTAGCACACAAAGACTGTTGATCAGGGCTTTCTGCCTCTGACTCTTTATCTCTGGGACATGGAGTTGAGGCTTGGGTTCAAATCCCACCTCAAACACTTAGCAACTTTGTGACACTGGACAAGTCTCTTAGCTTCTCAGAGTCCCAGTTTGTTCCCTCGTAATAATGGTAATTACATGCATAATTAAACCTAATTTGCAAGGCATCGTTGTGACTATCCAATGAGGTGATGTCAGTGGATGCAGTCGATAGAGAGTCAGATCTGGAGTCAAGGAGAAATGGTTCCAATCCTCCCTCAGAAATTTAGCATCCCTGTGACTGTAAGTCCTGTCATCCCTCTTGGTCTCTGTCTCCTCATTTGTAAAATGAAGGAGTTGGGCTTGATGTTCTCTAAGGTCCTTTCCAGCTATAAACTGATGATCCTACATATGTAAAGTACTTTGCAGATCATAAAATCCTTTATGAGTTTAAGCTCTCACTATGAAGGAGGGTAAAGTGCACATTAGGGTTCTAGTGCTAGATACAGCAGCACATCCAGAAATGGTACGCAATAGGGAGCAGGGATTTCCATAAACCAATGAAATCGCATGTCTGGCCCAAAGATAGATAGGTGATAGAGAGACAGACAGATGGATAAAAATATGGATAGATAGATAAATAGATAGATAAATACATGCATACATAAACAGATGCATACATAAATATGTAAACTGATGCATGCATATATAAACAGGTAAATACATACATAGATAAATAGATACATAAACTGATACATGAATAAATAAGTATATACACACATGCATACATATATGTACATACATAAACAATACATACATAAGCTAATACAGAAATATATAAATAGATATGTATACACATAAAAGCAAATAGATAAACAGAATTGCTTTGTGGGTTACCATCTGGATCTAAGTTTTTCTTTTCCCCCTCTTCCCTCCCTCCCACTCAGGACATAGAGTCCTCTTATGTTAGGAAGGGATATGAATGAAACAGCATCTCTGAAGGACTTTGAGCAGCTAGGAAAAAAAGCATTTGTATTGTCAGTGCTAGAGAGGATTCATTATGAGGATTCAGGCTAAGATGGCTTGCACACTGGTTGCCATAGAAAGTGCGTCTTTGCTGACAAACCTCTTAACCTGCTAGAAGTTTCTTTGCTAAACACATCTAAATTAGACTTTTCAGACCCAGAGAGCCAGGTGCTGTCCAGCACTCTGAAATCTGAACTCTCTCCTCAGATGGGAGTTAAAATCCCTTTGAAACTATGAAAGGCAGGCAGATCTTTTTAGGAGTTAGGTAGTGTCTTTGCTTGTTTTTGAGAATGGCTGGGAGGTTTTTTTTTATTATTCTCTTAATTCGTGGAAAAGAAAAGGAAAGGAAAGAGCAAAGTGGAGCTTTACAACCTTCCTTTGTGTTTGGACCTTGATGTTCCATGTGCTTTTCTGGTGGGAATGTTTTTTGAAGCCCAAAAGCCAGGGAATAATAAAAGAAGAGATATAGAAAAACATCAAGCCTCTACCTTCCCCCTTCTCCTATAAACACTCACCAATACTTCTCTGTAAATGTCTATTGACATCTCCCAAGACCAGCAGTGGTTGGTTTCATGCTTTTATTGTTCTTTCAGTCATTCTAAGATGGTTATGTTTGCTCAGAAACTCAATAAAGGGAAGTCTTATCTTACAGACCATAAAAAGCAGGCTTTCAAAACCCAGATTAATTATCTCCAACAGCATCTAAACATTGATCTGAGTTGTAGAAGTTTTCACTCAGATCGTTTCAAAGTCCTTTGGGACCTTGATACCAAGCATGGGTTGGCATCTTCCCCATCGCAAAAATGCATTGACTGTTGACCTTGAAACAAACATGATCACTACAGGAAACCTGTTTTGTAAACATGTGCCCGGGGTATCTGTTGTTGAGTCCAAGGTTGAGCTCTTCTGATGGTACCCCAGAATGAATATGGATTCTTCAGTAATTAAATAGTATCTTGGGTGTTATTTAAGGGTGGCTAGGTGGTTCAGTGGCTAAAATGCTACACCTAGAGTAAGGAAAACTTGAGTTCTAATTGTTCCTTAGTCATTTACTAGCTGTGTGGCCCTGTCTCTTAACTTCTCTCCCTCATCTGTAAAATGGAGCTAATAATAACACCTAACTCCCAGGATTGTTGTGAGGATCAAACAAGATAACATATGTAAATCTCAAAATACTATGCAAATGCTAGTTATCATTATTAGCTACTATTCATGCCTTATGTTGGAATCAATTCTAGCTCAGTGCCTTACTATCTATGTGACTTTAGTCATTCCATAATCTCTGCAGGCTTCAGTTTCCTCATCTGTAAAATGAGAGGGTTAAATGAAACAAGTTTCAAAGTCCCCTCCAGGTCACAATCCTACGATCCTTCTCTATCAAATCTTTTGGTAGATCCATGCAAAAGTTCTTTTTATTAATCCTTTTATTTTTAGCAAAGATGATACTGAGTCTAAAATACCTACTAATGTATCTCAGGCCCAAGGATGTGGTTTTATAAAATATTGTTGGAACATAGAATCATGGATTTAAAGGGAGAAGAGGCTTGAGAGGTCAAGTCCAACCCTCCCAATTTACAAGCAAGAATACTGAGGCCGATTAACTTCCCTAGGATTGCACAGCTTGGAAGTGACTAAGGCAGGATTTGAATTCGGGTCTTCTTGATTCCAAGTCTGTCATTATAGCACAGCACATTGCCTGCCAGAAGACTAACTCATTGTGGCCAACAACCTAAGAGTTATTATGGTATTTTATCTTATTATCGGTTGTGTAGAGATGACTAATTCCAGCCTCCAGATAATACACTGTCCTGTTCTGTTTTGTTATTTTCCTCATTTGAGCATCATCGGTATAATTGCTCTTCCTTCTTCCCATTACTGGTATAGGGCTCAGGCTTGTTTCCTTGACTGAGTATATGTGATAATGTCACTGACAAAGGAAGATTACTTTCATTCTTAGAGTCTGTGTTTATATACTCTTAATCCACTTTAGAGCCTTTCTGTTAGATGGCAATTTTCTGGGTGATCTGTTTCCTTATAGGGGGATACACTAGACAGTCCTCAAAGTCCCTTCTAGTATTGGCAGTAAAGCAGGTGAGACCAGAACAGGGAATGAGAAGAAGTGCCGTGAAGACGCGAGAAGCCAACACACCCTGGTAAGATGGGGATGGGTTGCTAGATCTGTGTCAAGAGCATAAGGAACTATCTGATGTGGAGCAGAACCAGGAGAACATTATACAACTGTGGACACACGATATCTGTGATGACTAATGTTGATAGACTGGGCTCTTCTCAGCAATACAAGGTTCTAAGACAACTCCAAAAGATTCAAGATGGAAAAAACAATTCACATCCAGAGAAAGAACTACAGAATCTGAATACAGATTGAGGCAAACTATTTCCTTTTTTCCCTTCTTTTTTGGTTTTGTTTCTTCTTTCTCATGATTCATTCCATTGGTTATGATTCTTCTTTACAACTTAACTATTGTGTAAATAATTTTAATGGAAAGGTATATGTAGAACCTATATTGGATTACATGCTGTCTTGGGGGGGAGGGGGGAGGAGAGGAAAGGGAAGGAAATTTGGAACTCAAAAACTTGTGGAACTGAGTGTTGTAAACTAAAAATAAAAAATAAATTTTGAAAAGGAAAAAAAGAGTATAAGGAACTTCCTGGTGGGGAAACCCTCTACCCACGGGAGCCAGCACTCTATCTTCAGTCTTAGAGACTGAAGGGCACCGAGAGAAGTGATTTGCTCAGAGTCACACAGCCAACATGTTTTGGAGGCAGAATTTGAACTCAGATCTTCCTGACTCCATGGTCAACCATGCCATGCTATTTCTCATATTTACTAATAAGAATGCCCATCAAAAAAAATTGAAAGGCAATAGTAAGAAACAGCCAAGAGGCAGTGGTAACTACATTGAGAGGCTAAAATATGAACTTTAGCATAATGCTGATCATTATAGTGGCCAGCAAGTCTCTGAAGAGAATGCCCAGGTAGGCATTTTGTGCCCAAGAACTGGGAAGTGATCCCAGGCTTGCTGGGTGAATGCAGCAGATGGTGGGGTCAGGAACTCCTGGGTCCCCAATCCTTTTGCAAGAATGTTTGGGGTTCCTGGAGGAAGAGGAGAGGATCTACAATCTTGGTAGGATACCCAAGGGATAAGTCTTACAGTGAATGCCTATGATTACATGGTTACTAACCAGTATATGGTGATGGTGGTGGTGATGATGATGGTGATGATGATGGTGATGATGATGATGATGATGGTGGTGGTGGTGGTGATGATGATGGTGATGATGGTGATGATGATGATAGTGGTGGTGATGATGATGATGATGATGGTGATGATGATGATGATGATGATGATGATGATGATG
>JAQQSZ010005108.1:0-13956 GCA_028646595.1 Phalanger gymnotis
ATTTAGCCAAATCATTTTTACTGGCCTCACGTTCCTGCTCGCACTCAGGTAAGCCCTGCTTCCGCAGCTTCCTGCCTCCGCAGCTTCCGGCTTCCTCAGCAGCTTCTGCTTCCGCTGAAAACTGTCTCTTGGCTCACCTTTCCTCGCAGCCGAGCTTCTGGTGTTCTCAAGCCCCGCCTCAACGACCAGAGACCATTGGTTCCCAAGCTGGCCCCTCCTAAGTCACCAATCCACACCCACACAGGTTTCACACCTGACAGGGCCCTGGGCCTGGGGCTTAGCACTTAACAGCTGAAAGTACTTCCACTCAGAAGAAACAAAAGCCATGCTAATGAGACAATTTTGCTTAACAACACAGGGGGGAGTGGGGTGACAGAAGGGAGGGCTTACTGGAGCATGGGGCAATCAGAATATACTCCATCTTAGAGTGGGGAGGGTAGAAATGGGGTGAAAATTTTTAACTCAAAATCTTGTGGAAATCAATGCTGAAAACTAAAAAATATTAAATAATAAAATATGGAATTAAAAAAAAAGAAATTGTTACCTAATATGCTTTAGGAGAAAGAGGAATCCAGGGAATGTCAGGATAATGGAACTTCTCCATCATTATTATATCATAACTCTGTATCAGGCTAATTCCTCTATCAGGAATATTCCCTGAAAATTGCTCAATGAATCAACAAGCATTTGTTGAGTATTTACTATATGCCAGTGTCTGTGGTAGTTTATGGGGATACAGAGACAAAAGTGAAAGAGTCCCTGACTTTCAGAGGGCTTACATTCCAATGGAGGAGACAGCATGTAGATTAATAGACAGATGATAGCCTTGATAGACAGATGTGTGTATTTATGCAGACACATATATACATGGAAATATGTACACATATATACATGTATATATGCTTTATTTCTAAATAGAATATACATCTAGCAGTCATTGGAAATGAGTGTTTTGCTCAAAAAGAACATATTCGTCTCTGGTATACATCTTTACGGGAATGAAGTGACTCTTTCCCTGCTCTTTGCAGCAAAGGTCCTTTTTGACATGACTGTCCCTTAGTCACTGCCATCATTACTTTCCCCCCCAAATCCCCTCAAGTAAAGAAAGATAGAGCTCTTTAACCTGTTTGGGGGAAACAAGAGAAGAAAAATTTGTGATGTCAGAAGGACTTTTGCCCAGTTATACCCCACCAGAACATTGTTGACTTATTCATATGCAGGGAAATTCTGGATGTTTCAGATTAATTTAATCTTTTTCCTGTTACTGGAGAGTTATAATAGTGAAATAGTCACTAACTGTGAGAAGACTTAGATTCTAATAAAGTAGATCGCATGTAGAAAGATAGACAGGTAGACAGACATACAGATAGATAGATAATAGAGTCATATGTGTCTATATATATATCTATATATATATATAGAGAGAGAGAGAGAGATATATATATATATATACATACATATCAATAAAACAGTTTTGGTTCATTCTACCAGCCAGGTTGCAACCTCAGTAATTAGAAAGACAAGCATCCTGTGCATGTGTATATTTGTGTGTCCTTGAAGAATCATAGCTTCATTTAATTATGGTATAATGAAGGTTTTGATAATGCCCAGATCATTTAACATGAAGGCTCCATGTTTCTGGGAGAAGACTTTCTGTTTTCCCCTACCACGTGGATGGGTACAGCCTCATTCCATTGCCTATATAGCTAGAACAGGTTGTGTCTTTAAAAACTGATGAGTTGGGATATTCTCACTCTTTCCCACAGCATCCAGAGAGCAGGTCCTGGCACAAAGAGTGGTTGTGAGGAGAGAAGTGTGACCTCCCCCTTTTCCCCTTTTTCTCCCCACAGCCCTGAAAATCAGGCTGGGGTCGTGTTTTGATCAGTTTGTTTGTCCTCTTTTAGTTCTAGATGCAAGTAATGGAATCCCCACTAGACCCAGGAGCTTAGGCCCTGGTGAACATGAAACCAGGATTCCAGGCCAGATATTATAGCTA
Source organism: Phalanger gymnotis (assembly GCA_028646595.1). Classification (NCBI taxonomy): domain Eukaryota; kingdom Metazoa; phylum Chordata; class Mammalia; order Diprotodontia; family Phalangeridae; genus Phalanger; species Phalanger gymnotis. Next base: position 1,997 of record JAQQSZ010005108.1, read on the forward strand.
GCCATCCTAACAGGAAAGCCCTGAGAAGTCAGGGTTTGGGAGGGCTTGAGCACAAAGGGGCCTTTAGACTTGGAACTTAGGACTATGCTCCATAGGAACTGAAGCTAGTGAAGCTAGTTCCTTACCTAGTGTATGAGCTGGGAGGGGAATTATGACCCTAGGTATTTGGGGATGGGTGTATGATTATGCTTACTATTCCTTTGAGGGAAATATTTCTTTCTAAAAGCCAATCTGACTGCTAAGTGGATAAACAGAACCAGGATGCAGAGAACTCTCTAAAATTAGGGGAACATCAATGGAGGAAGCTGAAAGCAATGACAGATTTCCTGGACACCCCAAATTCCATTAAGAATCCTGGAGAACAGGCACAGCCAAGATGGCAGAGTAAAGTCAGGGACTCACCTGAGCTCTCCCCCAAACCCCTTCAAATACTTTTTAAATAATGATTCTAAAACTCAAGAGCAGAAGGACCCACAAAAAGATGAAGTAAAACAACTTTCTAGCCCAAGACAATTTGGAAGATCAGCAGAAAAGATCTATTGCACCAAGGTGAGAGAGGAGCTCAGTCTAGTACAGGCCATATCAGCACAGCCCTTGCCCCAGAAATCCTGGAGAGGCCTTGGGAATGACCGAATTAGTGGCAGCAGCAACTACTTCCAGAGCTCTCAGTCCACAGATATCAAAGATAGCTTGGAGGGTCAGCAGGAAAGGCCTGTCATACCTGGGTGAGAGTGGAGCATAGTCCATTGCAGGCCACACCAACATAGCCCTGGCCACAGCAAGCCAGAAACAGGCCTTGGGAGCTATTTAATCAGTAGCAGCAGCAGCTGCATCCAGAACTCTCCAGTCGTGGATGGTAAAGGGGTTAAACAACTGGTAAGAAGGAGATTATAGGGATCTTTCTGCTATCATTGAGGTAGGACTCTGTTGTTTTGTCCATACAGGGATCTAGGTTACAGTCCTGTGTGGCAGTCCCGGGTAAGGAGGAGCACAAGCACAGCAGAGCTTATGGCCACAGTGGGGGGTGGGGTGCTCCTCACAATTTCAGGACAAAAACAAGTGCTTATGGTCACTCGCAGACTAGAGCACAGTCCAGGAGAGTAGTAAACAACTTTCCTTAGATCATATCACCTTGGAAGAACTGAAATCTTACAGGTCCCTAGAAGTGTCTCTGAAAACAGTTGCACAAAATCCCTGAAGTTTGGGATAGTGCTCCCCCCACCCTTGAAGCAGAGCTCTACTTTAACAAAGAGTTAAAAGTCAAGTAATAGACTAGGAAAATGAGCAAACAAGAAAAAAATTTCTGACTGTAAAAAGATACTATGGTGACAAGGAAGATCAAAACTCACACTCAGAAGACAACAAAGGCAAAGTTCCTATGTCCAGAGCTTCCAAGAAAAAATACGAATTGGTCTCAGGCCATGGACAAGCTCAAAAATGGTTTTGAAAATCAAATCAGAGAGGTAGAGGAAAAATTGAGAAGAAAAATGAGAGCAATGCAAGAAAATCATGAAGAATGAGTCAACAGCTTGGTAAAGGAGATATTAAAAAATACTGAAGAAAACGACACTTTAAAAAACAGACTACGCCAAATAGTAAAAGAGGTCCAAAAAGCCAAAGAGGAATGCCTTAAAAAGCAGATGTGGCCAAATGGAAAAAGAGGCACAAAAATCCACTGAAGAAAAAAAAACTCCTTAAAAAGTAGAAATGGAAAAATGGAAAAGGAGGAACAAAAGCTCACTGAAGAAAATTAGTCCTTAAAAATTAGAATTGAGTAAATTGAAGTTAATGACTTTATGAGAAATCAAGAAACAATAAAACAAAACCAAAAGAATGAAAAAATAGAAGACAATGTGAAATATTCCACTGGAAAAACAACTGAGGTGGAAAATAGATCCAGGAGAGATAACTTAAAAATTATTGGACTACATGAAAGCCATGATAAAAAAAGAGCCTACACATCATCTTTCAAGAAATTATGAAGGAAAATTGTCCTAATATTCTAGAACCAGAAGCTAAAATAGAAATTGAAAGAATCCACCAATAACCCCCTGAAAGCGATCTTAAAGTGAAAACTCCCAGGAATATTATAGGCAAATTCTAGAGATCCCAGATCACAGAGAAAATGTTGCAAATAGACAGAGGAAACAATTCAAGTATTATGGTGCCACAGTCAGGATAACACAAGATTTAACAGTTTCTAATTAAAGGATTGGGGAGCTTTGAAAATGATATTCCAGAAGGCAAAGGAGCCAGGATTACAACCAAGAATCACCTACCCAGCAAAGCCCAAAATAATCCTTCTGGGGGAAAATGGACATTGAATTAGATAGAGTACTTTCAAGCATTCTTGATGAAAAGACCAAAGTTGAATAGAAAAATTTGACTTTCAAATACAAGACTCAAGAGATGCATGAAAAGGTGAACAGGAAAGGAAAATTATAAGGAACTTAATAAGGTTAAACTGTTTGCATTACTACATGGGAAGATGAAATTCATAACTCATAGGAACTTTCTCATTACTTGGGTAGATAGAAGGAGTATAGACAGAGGGCACAATCATGAGTTGAATATTAAGGGACAATATCTAAAAAGATAAAATAAAAGGGTGAGACAGGAATGTACTGGGAGAAAGGAAAAGGGAGAGGTAGAATGAGGTAAGTTATCTCACATTAAAAAAGCAAGAAAAAAGCATTTACAGTGGAGGGGAGGAGTGGGGAGGTGACGGTAAGCGAGTGAACCTTACCCTTGTCATAATCGGCCCAAAGATAAGATAACAATACTCAACTGGGTATAGAAATCTTACCCTACAAGAAGGTAGGAGAGAAGACAATAAAAAAGGTGGTGGTCATAGAAGAGAGGGGCATATTGGGGGAGGAGATAGTCAGAAGCAGAACACTTTTGAGGAAGGACAGGATGAAAGAAGAAAGAGAATAGAATAAATGGGGGATAGGATGGAGGGAAATATAGTCAGCAATAGTAACCGAAAATTTTTTGAAGCAAGTTTCTCTGATAAAGGACTCATTTTTCAAACATATAGAGCAGGTCTGTCCAATCTTAGGTTTTTATTGCAACAGTAGACAATATGTTTTGATTTGCCATTTTGGTGAGAGCTCTGTGGTGGCTTGGCTTTGTTTACTAAAGCATTTATGTAAATTTCTAAGCTTGCGGGCAAGCTGCATAAATCCCACTGCAGGCTGCATTTTGGACATCCCTGATATAGAGAACTGAGTCAAATTTATAAAACAAGAGCCATTCCCCAATTGATAAATGATCAAAAGATATGAACAATATTCAAATGAAGTAATTAAAGTCATCTATAGCCATAAAAATGCTCTAACTCACTATTGATTGGAGAAATGCAAGTTAAAACAATTCTGAGATACTACTTTGTATTGGCTAATAAGAAAGAAATGGCAAATGATGGATGGTGGAGGGGATGTGGGAAAAATGAGATGTTAATGCACTGTTGGTGGAGTTGTGAACTGATTCAACCATTCAGTAGAGCAATTTGGAACTATGCCCAAAGGGCTATAAAACCATGCATACCCTTTGACCTGACAATACCACTGCTAGGTCTGTATCCCAAAAGACATTAAAAAAAACAAAAAGGAAAAGCACCTATAGACAGAAAAATACTTATAGCAGATCTTTTCTCAGGGCAAAGAATTGGAAATTGAAGGGATGTCCACCAATTGTGGACTGGCTGATCAAAGTATGTTATGTGATTGTGATAGAATACAATTGTGATATAAAAAATGATGAGCAGGATGCTCTCAGAAAAACTGGAAAGACTTACATAAGTTGATGCAAAGTGAAATGTATTGTATACGAAGTAATGATAATATTGTGTGATGATCAGGTGTGAATGACTTAGTTATTTTCAGCAATAAAATGATACAAGACAACTTGGAAGGACTTGTGATGAAAAATGCTATCCATCCCCAGGGAAAGAACTTATGGTGTATGAATACGGATTAAAGCATGTTTTTACTTTATTTTTCTTCAGCTTTTTTAGGGGAGGTAGGAATTTATGTTTTTGCTCACAACATGACTAATATGGAAATGTTTTGCATTACTACATGTATAAAACCTATATTGAATTGTTTGTCTTTTCAATGAATGAGGTGGGGAAGGAAGAAGGGAGAGAATTTGGAATTCAAAGTTTTATACACGAATGTTAAAAATCATTTCTACACATAATTGGGGGAAAGTAAATTCCTAAATAAAAAAAAATTAAAGAACACTGGAGAAACATGGGAGAGCCCACTTGACTTTCAGGTTGTGGGAGTCATTGTAGGCACTGAGATAGCAGTAAATCTGCTCTTGTATACACACACACACATACACAAACACACATACACAAACATACACTGATATTTAAGAGGCATCTATTTCTTTTGAAAGAACATACAAAATACAGAAAGCAAACAAACCCTTGTCTGTACCAAGGGAGCAAAACCTATTCACGTCTCCTTTGGGAGAAAGGGAGGGGCCAGAAGGCTGAGCATAAGGCCACCAGCTCTGTTCTGGAGAGCGCAGCAGCTCTGCCCCATCACTGAGTCCCATGACAGTCTCTGGTAGTTTGAGCACCTCTGCAACCTCTCTGGTCACACCTCCCAGGCATGGCTCAGGGACACAGATTGCAGTAGGGGTGGCAGTCTCTCCTCACTTTTCCCTATAACAGCTTGTTCTCTTCTGCTCTCTTGTTCCTGCCATTCCTCCATGTGCTTGTGCCTTCTCCCCTGTCATGACACCAAAATTCTCCCTTTCATACAGGCCTGGGTAGGGCCATTTCATACATCACAATCTCAACAGCTCCCAGAGCTTGAGGTAGGGGCAGCTAATTTGGTCATTGCCCTCCCCCCACAGGCCTGGGCATATGGACATGGTGAGGAAAGATAGTCCTGACAGGGAAAGGGAAATCCATACTTAGGCCATTGGTGGTGACCATCTCAGGTCATCGGTTTCACTATTGACTCTCTTCATACTTTTTTCTATCCTGTAAATTTGTGGATCTCTCTATAGTCATCTTTATCTGTGAAATGGAGATCCACATCCTTATGGTAACTACCCCCAATAGGACTAGGGCACAGCTTTGATGAGATTTTGTATATAAAGCATTTTGCAAATTTTAAAGAATATCTACATACTCATGATGTCCCAAAAGTCTTAGTGCAACTTTTAAGCTGTTAAAAACTACTGCACTAAGATTTTGTGGGGAGAGAGAGAGACAGAGAGAGAGACAGAGAGAGAGGCAGAGGCAGACAGAAAGAGACAAAGAGAGATTACATATGAGAGACAGCATAGCATAATGTATAGACGGTTGGTGTCAGTGCTAAGGTAGATCAATCTGTGTTCAAGTCCTGCCCATGACACATACAGCCCATGTGACCCTAGATAAATCATCTAACTTCTCAGTGTCACCAGATAATTCAGGCAAAAATCTAAGACTATAATTTTTATCTCTCTCTCTCTCTCTCTCTCTCTCTCTCCCTCCTCATATCTCTTTCTCAATCTTTTTCACTTTCTCTCTGTCTCTCTCTCCCTGCCCTCCCCTCCCCCCCACACACACATACACTGCCTACAATAATGTAATTGGGAAATATAACAAGCAAAAACAATTGGAGGGGGTCTGGAGGAGGCCAATTGAAATGGCAGAAGGGCTTGAGATCACATCAAATAAGGGCTAATTTGAAGGAACTGGGGATATTTAGTTTAGATAGGAAAGACCAAGAGAGCCCATAAGACTTTGAAGGCTCTAATTTGGATAAGGGACTAGATTTTTTGCTTTGGTCTCAAAGGGCAGAACCAGGAGCAATGGGTGTTGGTTTCAAAGAGGATGATTGAGGTTTAATACCATGAAAGATGAAAAAACCCTTTCTAAGACTGAGGCCTGTCCATAAGGGAATGGGCTGCCATGGGAGATAGCAGGTTCCCCCTCCTTGGGTATAGGTAAGCAAAAGCTGGAAACCACTTGCTGTGTAGGTCATTGCAGGGATTTTGGAGGTCACTTCCAGCTCTCCCATTCTGTGATTTGGTGATTCTGTGAGTCAGTGACCCATTTCCAGCCTTCTTTCCCATTATCTTCCTTTGCCTTTTCTAGGTTCTCCCCAAACCAGGCTGTTTGCAGGGCTGGGAATTTCACATTCCAAGTGCAACCTCTGTTAATTCCCATTTGCTATCCCCCAATCCCAGAACTTGCCTCTGTCCTTACCTTGGTTTCTTGGTTTCCTTCAAGGATCAACTCAGTTCAACCCCTCCTTCAGAACTTGTCAGACACCCTCCCCCAGCCAGTCATTAGGGCTCTCTGTCTCCTGCCTCAATTGCCCTTGAACTGGATTAATTTGTGTGCATGCTGTGTAACATTTTCTCCACACATACACACAGTAGAAGGTAAGCTCTGTGAGGATATAGATTGTCATTCTTGTCTTCACATTCCCCAGCACCTTGAACAGTTCCTTGTACTTAGTAGGTGCTTCAGAAATGCTTACCAGATTGCTAGTGTGAACTGAGCAGCTAGTGATACCTGTAACTCTGAGGAAAAGAAGAAGAGTCCAAAAGTCCATTCCTATTGCACTGGAAGAGGAAGGTCCTCCAGGTATGTGATTCTAGGGATTGGCTGGGCATCACTGACAGCAAGCCGGAGAAACTGAAGGAAACAGCTGCTTTTTTCTGTGCTTTTGACTCATTCTTTATCTCCGGGTCACCTTTTTCATTCCCCCCAATCCCACAAAACTCATTCTTGAGTCAAGAGGTTTTTTTTCCCCTTCTGGCAATCCAAAGGCACCTGTCCTGCACCCCCAGGGCCTCTCCCTAACTAAGGAGGCCATTGATCTAGACATGTTAATGGTAGGTAGCATCTTTTGCCAACTAGACATTTTTACAAGTCTCTGATGCCTTCACCACAAAGAATCATTCATGGAAAGAATTTCAGGAACTGGATCATACTTAAGGGGGATATTTCAGACCTTTCCCAGCATCCCTCCACTCATGCTACCACATGGGCCACTGCTTTACTTACTGTGTGACAATGAACAGTTGTCTTCCTTCCTCTGGGTCTTGGTATTCTCATCAGTAAAATGGGGGAGGTAGGGGGTGGAAAGAGGAGGTTGGGCTTAATGATGTCTAATGTAAAATGAGGGAGATGTATATATACATCTATAATTTTGAAATGCTTGGATTCAGTAATGCTATTATTCTATTGGCCTGGCTGTGGTCCTTCCTTTGTACTAGGATTCACCTCTTGAGAGATTTTCCAAAGCCATATGCTTGTGACAGGCTATATACAATGATCCTCTAGAGTTCGGGCCCCTCACCGTGCCAGCAATGAATACAATGAGACTGGGATACTGGCTTGCATCTGCAGAAACAGACAATTTTTGGATAAGCTACAGATGAATATTTCTGAGTACCTTTGGAATCCCACAGGAATATTTCTTACATACACATTCCCAGAGGTGTTATAGGGATAGAAACCATATTGTACCTATGATGTGATTAATACAAGAAACTCCCAGGCAGGAAAGTGTGTGCTGCTAAATATTTAACAATTGGCTTTCCCTATCCCCCCAAAAATTGTGGATGACACACTTTTAAGTTTAATACACATTATTACCGTTTTCTATCACTTTCTGAAGTTGGAAAGACAAAAAGAACAATAAATCAAGTTCTGATTTGCCTCATTTGACATTTCAGAGTTGTAAACCTTCACACTGACAATTTAACTAGTATAGACTGCCAATTTGACCTGGCTCCAGAACACCTACGGCACTACCAGGTGAGGAAACTCCATCTACTAAGGCAGGTCAGCACCTTCTTTGTAACCAATACTCAATGATGTAGCCTGGGACACTGAGAAGCAAGTGACTTGCCCAAGGTCATACTGCTTGAACCTAGTTATTCCTGTACTTCTGCAGCCCCTGGGCCATGCTACCTCCAGAGGGAGCATGGTTAAAGAGCCTGCAGCAGGAATAAAAGAGGGTATCAATTTTTAACCACCAGTGGGCACTTCCAGCCAAGCACCTGATCCTATTCAACATGTACCCAGGAGTTGGAATCCCAAGCTCCCCCTGCTGGTTATGTATTTCACCCATTCACAGAAGGCTCTCAGGGGAAATGCCAGAGAACTGAAGACTCCCGCACAGGAGGGCAGTGTTCATTTCCAGGTCTATGGGTGTAGTCCATGTGGATTTTACCAATTAGCCTCTTGGCTCAGCCCCTATCCACCAGGAAAACTTTCTTCCTTCTTTATGCTGCATTTCAATGAAACCTGACCACATGAGTGGTAATTTGGAGCCAACCAGCAAAACCTGGTTTAACAGCACATGGCCTCTATTCATAATCACAGAGACAAAAGGAACATACCAAATCCAACAAAATGGCTCCCATAGAAGATATTTGCAATCCCCCTGAATCCTGCTAGCCCCGAGCCACTCTGGAGGCATGCCCCAATCTGGAAAGCTCGTGGGCTTCCAAATGGACAACACCTCTAAACTGACAAGTTCAGGTGCTAAGGCTAAGCTGCAAGTACACCTCATTTGCTCTTCCATGCAGCAATTTCTAAGAGTCAATGTCTACTGAACGGGGAAAGCTTGGCTCCCATGGTACCAATTACTTCCTTTTTTCTTGCTTTCTGAGACCTCTTAACCTACCTTCTTGCTGTTTCTCAGTGTAGATGCCTATTGACTGGGCCTTTTAGGATTACAACCCACCCTCCCTTTTTCCTGGTCAAGGAGGGGATGGTTCTGGCTTGGTGATGGAAAGACAGTCCTCTAGTTCTTGCCCAAAATCACAAAAGAAAAATCCATGCCTTCCTTTCCTTGAAGGAAAGGATAATCCATTACATCCTTTACTCTAATAGCACCCCTAGTCTGGCCTACAACCTCTCTATTCTGCCTGGCAGGATCCCTTAATCCTCCAGCATCCACAGATGACTGAACAAAATCCCCTTTGCCTTCCTCCATAGATAGCCTCTTTCCTCCTCCTCCTCTGCCCTCTTATTTCCCTTCAATTCCACATAAGCCCCAGAGGTATTTCTGCCCCCATTAAGAGGGGGGATGGAGTGAATAGTGAGAAGAGTCCCAGTATACTTGAGTTTTGAGCCAGAAATGTGCCTTGGAGATGATCAAATACATCTCCCTCATTTTACAAATGGGTTGCTACAGCGCACACAATAGAGGCACTTAACCTGAGGTCATAATGATGGCAAATGACAGAATCAAAATCCAAACCCAAATCTTTCTCTCTCCAAATCAGGCAATGCTGCCTACTGCACCACGTTGCCCCAGGTGAAGGACATCCCAGAAGAGAATGGGACAGCTCACTCTCTGGGCATCCCCAAGAGACAATAACATCCCAGGATAAGACTAGGCATCAAGGCTCTCTAAACTTCAGGGGGAGGAGTGCAAAGACACACTGCTCCCTCCCTTTTTCCCTCCCTCCCTCCAGAAACACGCATACCCAGAGCTGATCCAGGAGAAAGCATATGTTTTCCGATTTGTAGTTTGCAACAAGGTAGAGCTCAGGAGGGAGTGTGGATATGCTTGTGTTTGCCATGAAATTAAATAAGAGCAATGGTACACAGCCAATGTTTGCTCATAAATTTCCAGGAGGAAGAAAGAGTCCAATGTGGTGCAGGGATAGAAGCTGTTGATAGATTGGAGTAGACCAGCACTGAATCTTGTGCCCAACGAGAGAAATAGAATTCCCCTGCATTATCCTGTCCCCTGCTTAATTGCCTACCAGAACTCATTCATCAGTGAGCTTCCCCGGGCCCAGCACTCTACTTCTATATATTTTTATATAAAACTGGCTTGTTCTTTAAAGATAAAATGCACTGTTTTGACTATCACCCCAGACACAGTAAATGGATTTGAAAAAAAAAAAACTTACGTTGTCTGATTCTAGATAGAATAAACTGTACATTTGAGGCCTGGAAAAGCTTTTGCTGAATTTAAGAAGCTAAATAAATACACACATGCACATGAGTCCATGAAAGTTACACCTGGAAGAATCTCAAATGAGATTAGAGACTTAGCTAGTTCTTTGCAAACCTCACCACACTATACGAATGTTAGTTACTGTTATTATAAAATTGGAAACTATGACTGTTAGAACTGGAGATAACCTTGGACAACTGGTTGAATTAACTTTTTAAGATTAAAATAGGACCTTGGGAACTTTGAACCCCATCTTACTCACCTATAAAAGAAAAAAGGGTCAGACCAGGTCATGTCCATGGTTCTTTTCTGCTCAAGATCCTATGAACAAAGAGACTTTCAAGACCCAAGACAGCTATAAGATTCAATCATCTAAATTGCTTCAATGAATCCTCCTACAGCCTCAGCTCAGGGCCTACAACCATTTTGGACACCCTTCTCTGGGGGCTTGCCAGCTTATCGATGGCATCTCAAAGCACCAGGGGTGATGATAAGCCTAGTCACACACACACACACACACACACACACACACACACACACACACACACACACACACACACACACTGCTTCCCATACTGAAGCTGACCATAGAGAGGTAGATAGATGTGACTATCCATAAGGTGGATAACAGCCAGTCAATTGATAATGTATCAATCCACTATGTGTCTGACACTTTGCTAAATATTGGGGATACAAGAAAGGTCAAAGATCACTCCTGCTCTCAATGAGCTTATGATCTAATGAGGAAGAAGACATGCAAACAACTATATGAGGATGAGCTATATGCAGGATGTTTTGGAAACAATCAACAGGGAGAAGACCCTAGAATTAAGAGAGATCAAGAAAGCCAGGCTCTTTCTCCTGCTTGGAGTTTGGCAAACGCTGAGATTTCCTGGGGAGTGAGGTGCCCCATCTTGAGTTTCTGAGGCCTTAGATGTCTAGGCTGAGGTGACTGTCATGGAGTGGACTGGGCATGTTACCAGGCTGCAGTCAGTGGATCGAAGTTTTCATGAGAGAAAAGTTCATCATTTCTCTTTCTCCTCACTGAAGAGCTGTGAATGGGACAAGTCGCTTCATCAGGCTAAGGGATCATAGATCAAAGCTTGAAGAGAGGTCAGAGGTTAATTAATCCAACACCTTCAATTTACAGAAGAAGAAAATGAAGTACAGGGAGTTTTAAGTGACCTGCTTCAGGTTACACAGGTAGTACAGTAGTCCAAGGTGAAATGCAAATGCAGTTTTCCCTGCTCCAAGACCTTTGCGCCCTCAGTGCCTTGCAAAGTTTCTGGCACAGAGTGGGTGTTTCGTAAATGTCTGCTGATGGTTGTGGACTGGCTATGTTTTGAGCCTTCAATAGCAACTTGATCTGTGGCCTCTCCCACCACCACTACAGATAGAAGCCTCAGCATCCTAATTGCTCACATCCACCTGTCCTTCCTCACTTTTCCCACTCATCCAGAATTTCTCCTTTTCCTATCGTATATGTCCCTGACAGTGTCTTGGGTGCTTCTCTAGCCAGGCTTGCTAGCCCACCATCCCTTTCTTCATTGCCCTTGGGAGGATTTGTGGGTTGAGTTCTTTTTTTTTTTCCTTCCAACTCTGAAATTCTATGATTTATTTTTTTTTAATTTATTTTTGACATGTTTGGTTTTCAGCATTGATTTTCACAGGCGTTTGAATTACGAATTTTCTCCCCATTTCCTCCCCCCCCCACTCCAAGATGACGTACATTCTGGTTGCCCTGTTCCCCAGTCAGCCCTCACCTCTGTCGCCCCATTCCCTTCCCATCCCCCTTTCCCTTCCTCTCTCCCCTGTTCCCATCCCATCCACCCTCCCTAAGAAGTCAAGCAATTCAACATGGGCCCCATGGATATCATTATGTATAACCCTTCCACAATACTCATGTTGTGAAAGACTAACTATATTTTGCTTCTTCCTAACCTATCCCCCTTTATTGAATTTTCTCCCTTGACCCTGTCTCTTTTCAAAAGTGTTTGTTTTTGATTATCTTCATCCCCA
>JAQQSZ010005110.1:0-13955 GCA_028646595.1 Phalanger gymnotis
GTAAAGGTCACTATTTGCAAAGCCCTTTTTAATTTTCTCCTGCTTTCTTCTAAACGGATAAAGATTTTATACTTGTACCCCTATAAAAACATGGCTAAAGATCTGTTATTCATTTAAATTTGTCAAAATATCTGTGTGGTACAGCAAATAATGCCCTAGATAATAGAACTAGAGTTCTGATCCTGAGTCTGTTTACTTATTACTGATGTGACTCTGGGCTAATTATTTTGCTTCTTTGAGTATCACCTAGTACATAAAATGAAAGGCTGGTACTTGGTGACTTCTCAGATAGATCTCTACTAGGTCTGAACCCTAGAAATGGCTGATTACAACAAAATAGAAACTCTTTTCTATTAAAATATTATCTCCACAAAACACTTGTTTCTTAAACTTGTTCAATCTTAATTATGGAATGAAAGGCCATTTTACTCTTTATACTCAGGAATTTCGGGCAAGGGAATTTGGGAGGAAAAGAGAGGAAGCCACATCAAATTAGGCATACCATGGTTAAATCTGAAAGTTTATTTCTTTGGGGATATCCCATGATCTTTTCCTCCCAACTGTATCTTTGTTTAACTAGGGAGATTATGTCTTTGGCTGCTACAGGCAAGATCACCTGTGAAAGCTAGCTGGTCTGAAGTGAATTAGTGTTTAATCCCACCATTTACCAGAGGAGAAGCCAAAGTTATATTGTCACCAGCTTCTTTCAAATCATGTTATCTACTCTACCACAGTGCAGGCTCCTAGCTCCTACCCGACACACACTGAAGAAAAGAGAATGTTTTAGACGGTAACATGAAGTATTCGGGTCTCACTGAGCATCAATTCAACACAGACCAGCTCTCATAATGTTATGTATTCCTGGAGTGGCTTACCACAACAAGCACAGACTGGTGATGCATTTCCTAGGGCAGTAGCTCACACAGTTTGATCCGGGAATCTCTAGGAGGTCCTTGAAAGATTTTCAAAGGGTCATGAGGCAATGATAGATATAGATAACTATGTGTTTTTTATATATACACACCCACGTGAAGGAGTCCTAATAGAGCTGCACCTGGCCCCAATATTCCAACTTCATTATAGACTCAATGTACCTACCTAACCCCTCCCCAATGTCCTAATTTCTTCATATATGCCTCACTGCTCTCTAGAACAACAGGTGTGTCCCTGAACTCTTAGTTCCCATAGAAACAGCAGGCGTGTCCATGTGATAGAAACCCAGCACTGCCCCCCGACCCTTTCCCACAAAACAGGTGTGTAATCACTATCACATCATCCATTTAGCCCAAGACAGGACCACAATACCTAACTATCCATCTTGACCATACAGGACCACAATAGCTAGCCAATTGGAGGGCAGCATGACGAGAATGCTTAAACACCAAACCATAGAAGGAGCCCTACAATAGTGCCTGTGCAGTTCCACTGAGGGTAGGACCTCTCCTCCATTACCTAATCTCTTAACAAACTCCTCCTGCCTTTTTAATATTAATCATATTCCTATATTCTATGTAAATTTTGATTGTGTAATCAGCATCTTTACCCTGTAAAAATCTATCTTGCTTTCTTTGAAGTTGCTGGTTCCTCTCGGAACTTATACTGCTTCATGAGAGGCATCAATCTCAATAAATGCCTATACTTGAAATAGAGGTGGTCTGACTGAATTCTTTGAGACTGTACCACTGCAATACATCATGAAACCACAACAGTTTTTGTCCCTAGGTGGGCAGAGAATAAACCTCAACCTCAACACCCTTCCACATATATTATATATATATATATATATATATATATATATATATATGTATGTGTGTGTGTGTGTACATATATGCATACATGTATATGTATGTATATGTGTATATGTATATATGTATGCATATACATACATATATTCATAATAATATTAAGATGTTCAAATTTTAATAAAATAAATATCATAGTTATAAACCATATTAAAATTCCTTGGGAGATCCCCAATAATTTTAAAATGAAAAGAATCCTGGGACCAAGAAACTTGAGAAACACTGCTCTAGGGAAATACAAACATGAAAACCTCCTGCTTCCTTCCTGGGACAAGAGGCATATCTCAGAATACACTGATGCAGACACAGAAACATCAGACAACCCCAGACAACTACCTCTGAGTTGGTTCATTGTGACAAAGGTCCCTGGTTGTGTTCCTCTCTCTTCTCAGCTTCATTCACTCTGTGCCTCATTTTACAAATAAACAAATTAAGGCCCAGAGAAGTAAAGCAATTTGTCCAAAGTTCAAAAAGAAAGCGCATACAAGTCCTATGACTCCAGGTTCAGCTCTCTGCATAGTAAAACAAACATCAGAAGTACTGTACTGTTGCTAGTTGCTTAAACAAACTGGCTATTTACTGTCTAGTGAGAAATACTGGTGCAATGACTTAATCTGATTCATTCCTGACCTTGCAATTCAGGAATGTGATACTTTCTCTGTTATGCTAATGCCTATAGTGGATTGGACTCTACTTTTTAGAGGTAGCACAGGAATTTTCAGATAGAAAGTGCTTAATAAGTGTTTATTGAATCTCAATTTGGAATGGAATTTGCCCTCCCATACTCTAGAGCTCCCCCCTATAATTCTAAATCAAAAACTCTCCACCACCATACCCCCACCCAATACTAAGCCAACTTATGTTGATCTTTTCCCCTTCCCATAACATATCAGTATTCCCTCACCTTGACTTTCTCAGGTTTTTTTTTTTAAATTTTACATATATTTTACATTTTCTGTCATTTCAAATTATTATTTTGTTTGGTATTCAATGCTTTCCCCATAATAACAAACATCTTACATGTTTTGCTCTGGACCATGTCTTGCTTAAACAATTTTTGACAAAATTTGTCATGATCATGTCCTCTCTTCATTAATAAAGATATCATAATAAAACCATTGCAGCTGCATTTTGTATTAAAAACTAGAAATTTGTAGGTTCCCAGGGAACCCAGATAAAATATTTACTACTTAATTGGTTAGTTACAGGAATTGATTAACAAAAGGTAGCAACCATAGTCTATGGAGGGAATTCTGTAAAGGATATTGATGATTACGGAAAATAGATAATCCTGTTGCAGCAACTCATTCTTTAAGTATCCTTTGTCTCTACGACCTGGGAAAAATAAATTCTTTTCTTCCTTTATATGAGTTTACTCTCAAAGATATTTGCTTGACTTTGAAAATTTATTTGTTTCCCTACTATGAATAATGCATCTCTTCTTCCCACTTTCCCAATCCACAAATGTACTCTCCTCTCCCGAACAGAGAAATACACTTTCTTGGCTTATTTGTGAAGATGAGCAATTCCTTGACAGGTTGGAAGAATAAATATATATGTAGCACATGCATTGGAGATACTCTACCATTCCCCAACCTGTAGCAGCGGACTGCACCTAGAGGGTGGCTAATACATCCTCCAACTTCTCTTTGGGTAGCCCTGAGAGGTTTTGTGTGTGTGTGTGTCTGTGTGTGTGTGTGTGTGTGTGTGTGTGTGTGTGTGTATTTCCAATGTCATTGCTCAAAAGCCTCCATGAATATGCTTCTTCCACTGCTTATCAATTATTATCAATTAGTCATTCAGACCTAATTAGCTTTTAGAAAAGTGGTTTTTGTTTGTTTGTTTTTATAGTGGTGATATAGCTGGTACCAAACAACTACACAAAAATCTGATATAATCTCCCATCAATATATATGGAGTCCAAGAAAAACAGTAGGCTGAAGCTTAAAAACAACATATAGCAAAGGGCTTGCACACGGCTCCAGAATTCCTTTTGCTCTAGTCCTCATGATGTTCCTCTTAGATTGTGTGACTTTTCTGATTCTTCCTTGAATGTGCTTTTATAAAATTTGTCCATCTACCTTTGCCTCTGGGTACAAATACTGCCATCAGATGCTCTTATCCCAAACTGTAATGGTAAGAAAGGTGGAACTTTTTTTTTACTGCTTTCCTTTTGGAATGCTAAGGTAATCAAGTACCTTTGATGAATCTTGCCTTTCAAATGTAATGGCAGGCAAAGTGGGACTTTTTATTGTCTTTCGTTTGAGTGCTTCTCAGAACTAAGGTGATCAAGCACCTTTGATTGAGTCTTGCCTTTGTTTCAATTAAGAGTCTTTGATTCAATAGGGAGTCTTTGATGACCTTCTTATGTCACAAGAAAGCCCAGGTTACATGGGTTTGAGTTGCATGGTTGTAATGCTGTCTGACCTTGAGGAAGATTATTTATACTCTGAGGTTAGCATTTTGCTTGGGACTCTCACTCACTGGAAGAGTGTTGTGTGATTTGATCAGAGGAGACTCTGGGTAGCCATCATGGAGCCCCCCAGCTTTGAAAATCCAGATGTTGGTGCTTCTCTATCTCTGGCAACTGTTTATGTATTGTTTGGACACACATCAGGAAACTTGTCTGCTGATTTGCATTATTTTGCTTTGTTTGTATAATTTCTGCTTGTAATTTCTGTTTGAATTTTCTCTGAAGTTCAAGGTGTTGACATTTTTCCTCTGAACTAAGTGAATGATATATGTATGTTTAATTAAAGTGATATGGTTAACCCCTTAAAGTTGCTTTCTTTAGAAAAGCAAATCAAAGAATCTGTGCTAGTAGTCCTCCTGTGTGCTGGTGTTGTTGGTGTTTCACCTCCATAGCAACTGCTAGCAACAATGTTGTTACACAGACACACTGCTGGGGATGCTGAAGAAAAAGTCAAAATCCCACGCCCTTCTACAGTTGTCAAGTTACTTCAGTCAAGAATGGGAATTAGAAGGAGAATACTGAGGCCAAAACCGAAATCTAAGTGCTCCTTACTAGGTAATTCCTTCCCACAAGTCTGTCTGGTGGCTTCTACCACTAAGCTGGTAGATATACAAATCTCTAATTCCAACTAACTCACTGATTTTATATAAACCTTATGAGATGTTACCAAACCTTCAATAAATATAAATATACTTTCTGTGCAATATACTCCAGTTCTTCCAATGGAATTCAAGAAAATTTAACTTGTTCATGGACTTTTTTCTTTAGTCTAAACCCTAAAATGGATTAATTGTCCAGGCCTTGTTCATAATTAATAAACAATCAAGATGTGTTCTCACCTGCTTAATATAGTAGAGTCTAACATCTTGACACTGACATTAACTTAGATGAGGTAACTAAGCTTGATCCCTATCTTTATACAACTAAGCAGCCAGAAGAAAACATTTTTTTAAAAATGAGAGGAAAAAAAAAGAAGAGTTAAAACCAAGATCAAGGAGATGATGATTGAAAGGACATAACCAAGAAGAGAAAGAACTGAAAAAATATCTAAGTCACAAATTCAGATTTTAATTTCTTCCTTTGTGGTCAGGATGCAATGTCATTGACCTATGGAAGAATGTACAGTGACCCATCATGCAGCAGAGAAAAATTAAGAGAATTCCTAAGTGCTTTCAAGTAAGGAAAAGTCCTCTAAGTCTTAGTAGGAAGAAATATGAAAGATAAGAAGGTGATACAGTGTTATTTTCCTAAAGCGTGTAGCTGGGACATAACAGAAAATCCAAACTCATTCTGGCATATAGCCTTCCACAATCTGGCTCCCACTTCTCTTTCCAGACATAGTTCCTGTAAGTCACCCTCCAACATTCTATATCCAAGTCAAACTGGACTCAGCTCTTTTCTAAAGACAATTTTCCATCTTCTCTTTCTTTCACAGACTGTCTCACATGCATAGAATATCCTTCCTCCTTACCTTATTCTTTTTTTAATCCCTTATTTCTCTCAAGCCTTATTTTAGGTACCACCTCCCAGGTGAAGTCTTTCCTTATTCCTTCCATTTGTTAGTGATCTCATCCACATGGAATTATTCTGTGACATATATGTATATATGGTATCTACCCAGTAAAACATAAACTCTCTGAAGGAAGGGACAGCTTTTGTTTTTTGGTCTTTGCTTTGTACATAGAATAGTACTTTGCAGAAGAGACACCTGATGAATATTTTTTGCTTGTTATTTCATCAAACCTGCAAAAACCATTAAAATTCTTAACTGCCCACCTGGGCTGATTCATGTGGGAACAAAATTTTCTGCCAGAAGATGCCTGGAAATTATCCCTTTTGACTGATGACCTAGGAAGACAGCTTAAGGAAGCTTGGGGCAGGTGGTGTTTTCATCTCTTCTTCCAAAGGAAGGCTTAAACTTCAGGGGACAAAAAAAAAGAGGGGGCTGGGGAAATGAACAGCTGGTCATGGAGATGACTCTAAAGAACAGAATTTGTTTTTTGTACTGTGACTTAAGATACTTGAGTAAGGGATGTCTGGCAAGGGGTAAAGTGCATTTCATAAAAACCGGTAAAAACATTTTTTTTGTTTTTCTTCTTCTTGTGGTCCACAGAAAAATCAAGGCTTTAAATTTCGAGGGGAAAATAAAGAGATCAGATAAATATAAATTATATAATTTGTGAAGTTCTGCCAATTCTACCTCTGCAGTTTTTTTTTCCTATTACAAGTTCTTTCTCTCCTTTTTTCATTACCTTCACCTCAGTTTATATGTACATTACCTTTTGTCTAAAGATTTCAATAGCCTTCAGTCTACCCCACCTCAGCCACAATCCACATTAGTAAAAGGCTTTTTAAATTCATAGCTCTTATTTTCTCACCCAATTGTTCAAATATTCATGGGACCATGGTATCTAGCTCTAGAAGGAATCTTTAACACCATCTACTCAGTCCAACACCTTCATTTCAAAAAGGAAGAAACTGAGTTCCAGAGTGGGGAAATGAATTGGCCAAGGTCTATGTGATCAAGTGACACTATTTAGGTGTAAATATTTAAATGTATGTAGGTGTTATATGTAAGAGGCTTACCCTGGGCCTGTCCAGATTGCCTCACGTGGAGGCACTGTGCTTCCTGTGTTTTCCTAGCCCATGGGTGAGTATAGCCTCCTTTGACTAGCAAGAGAGCAAGAACAGTCTTTAAAATTTGCTGTACTATGATAGTCTTTCTCTCTTTTTCCTACATGTTGTTTCTTATTACATTCAATGAAAATCACAGTTCACCCAAGACATTGGTGCCATGAATTGAAGAGAGAGAGTATGCCTCTCCACACCCCCACTTCCCACTTGGGCTAGAAATTCAAGCCATGGTGACCTAGGAGCTAGGATTCCAGGGGTGAAGTTGCAGTCAGACTGGGCTAGAAGACAAGATAGACCAGGGTTCCTGGAACAAAAGCCAAATGGGGGTTTTGGATTTGAAAACTGTGACTCTGCTCTTTAAGAACAGACCTAACCAATGGGTTACCCAGAGACTAAGGTGGTGGTGGTGGTGGTAGTGGTGGGGTGGGAAGATTATCTCTGCCACACATTAGTGAAGTAAGTTTGCAAATTTGTAATTATATCTTTTGAAGTATTTTTTTTTTTGTAAAACTAATCCAGCTGTTAGTGGCTAAATGGAATTGAGGTATAAGGAACCACCCTTACACTTAGGGGCACACTATCAGTTGGGTCTGGAGCTAATGGCAGAGAACAGAGACCCCAACCAGCCCCACCTAAGGGGAATCATGAGAGACTGATGAAAGGTACCTGGCCTTCTGAAAGCGGAGGCCGGAGTAGTAAGCATTACTTTAATATTGAAGGTCCCAACTTGATTGCTTTAATTAACTGTGAACCATTCAGCAGTACAATAAAGCAAATTTCTTTATTATTTAATACATTTTTTTGCTATTATCAAATCTAATAATTCCCAACTCTTAGTAATTTCCACTATATATTGTCTCTGCCTCTAACCCTGAGTTATGGAATGCTGATGGAAGAAATAAAAAAAAAAACCTAAACAAACAAAAACAAAAATTTTAGTGTGGACTGGATCCACAAGAATTCATGAAATTTAACTTCATCTTGGCCTTGTCACTTCATTGTTTGTTGTTTTCATTTAGAAAGCTAACATGTGGGGCAGCTAGGTGACACAGTGAGTAGAGCACCAGCCCTGGAATCAGGAAGACTGAGTTCAAATATGGCCTCAGACACTTGATACATTTACTAGCTGGGTGACCTTGGGCAAGTCACTTAATCCCAGTTGCCTTGGCTTCCCCTCTCCAAATAAAAAAGAATTGCACTTGAAAGCTAACATGTTTCAGTGGAAAGAATACAAATGCAGGTTGCCTGGTTTACCATGGGCAAGTCATTTAAACTTCATGGGTCTCGATTTCCTCATTTGTGCAGTGTATAATTGGACTAAATCACTAAGTACCCTTTCAGCTTTAGATTTACAATCCCAGATCCTTTGACTTCCACTACACTCAGCAGTTATTCCAAACCTTTTCTCCAAGTTTATAACTCTTCTTTCATCTTTATTGTTTTGGCAGATATCTTCCTCTAGTTTACTGAAAAGACCAAGACACCTATCTAGAGCTTCCTTATCTGCTCCCTCAAACTACAGAAACCTATGCCCTGAGGCTCCACTTCCTGGATTAGTGACTGCCTGCCTAAACCACTAGTCTAGGAGGTGCCTTAGATTTGCTTAACTTCTTTCTCTATTGAACATTCTAGACTTCTCTTTGCTAAATGCCTAGATCTTTCCGTTCCATTTTCCCCTTTTGTCTTAACTTCCTCATTTGAATGTAATCTGCTTGCCCATAGAATTGCCTTATATTAACATCTCTAATGTTTATCATAGTACCAGGCACAAAAAAAGTTCTTTACAAATTCTCTCTAGGTCTCTTCCTTTCTCTCTCTCTCTCTCTCTCTCTCTCTCTCTCTCTCTCTCTCTCTCTCTTCAGTTCTCTCTGTCTCTCTGTGTATGTCTGTCTGTCTCTCTCAATCTCTGTCTCTCTTCTTCCTCCTCCTCTACCTCCTCCACTACCACCACCACTATCATCATCATCAATCATCATCATCATCATCATCATCATTATCATCATTTCTGTCTATATTTCTGACTCTGTCTGGCTCTCTGTCTCTTCTCTCTGTCTCTGGATCTCTGTCTCTCTCTCTGGATCCTTCCTTTTCCCCCTGTGAGGCATATATCAAAATATTTCCCATGCCTGCCCTCGTATATCTTCTTCTTCATTTGAGTCTTCTAAATAGAGTACTGTGTAGCTATATCTTTTATTTCCTCTCTAATTGCTCACTCCTCGGCCCCCTAAATCTGGATGCCATCCCTGTCATTCTACTAAAACCAAGGTCACTAGAGATCTCTTTAATGTTTAAATCATTGGTTTTTGCTTAGTCTTTGCCCTTTTCCTAAAAGTCTCTTACCATATTTGATATTTAATTATGCATGCCTGAGATGCTTTTCTATTGCAATTCTTTTCATTCTAGGACTAGTTCAAGTTTTAATTTTCCATGAAACATTCCCAAATCACACATCTGTCAGTCATTTCTCCCTAATCAAAATTTACTGCTTTGTTTGAACCTCTACTTTGCATTTATCGCATAATGTCTTAGACTACACTTATTTATGTAGTTTCTAGCTAAGCTGATCCCCTGAAGCCATTAGATTGTGAGATCCTTGATGAAGCTGCTTTGTAAAATTTAAAAAAAATTTAAAAAGTAATTTTTGTTGCCAATCCAATAGTTATGCTCTATTTCAGACATATTTACATGTCATATCTTAATTTATAGGAATTCAAAAGAAAGATTTTCTATTATTATTTCAACTACTTAACAGAACTAAATGGTACAAAAATCTAAACTAGCACAAAAGAATATCACCAAACAAATGAAATGAAAAGAAATTTAACATTGAGATTCTTTTTTTAAAAAAAAGTTGAGTAATTCTGTGAATTGTCTGATTTAGGGCAGCAATACACCCAATAATGGTGATATTTCATTGCACTTATTCTTCAGAACTTCAAAGGATTTGTGATCTCACTATTACTCTCCTTCTAGACCTGATCATAATTTATGTAGAGCCTTTTCATCCCACAGAGCTATTGCCCTAGTCTTTATATTATTCCTCACTCTTATTTTATGGCTGAGCCATCTTTTCTGACCAAATGGACCTTTGATCACACTATTTTGTTATTGTTCATTCATTTTCAGTCATGTCTGACTCTTCATGACCCCATTTGAGGTTTTCTTGACATTTCCTTCTCCAGTTCATTTTATAGATGAGGAGACTGAGGCAAATAGAGTTAAGTGAATTGCCTAGAGTCCCACAGCTAGTGTCTGAGGCCAGATTTGAACTCAGAAAGGTGAGTCTTCCTGACACCAGACCTAGGACTCTATCCACTGTACCATCTAGCTGCCTTTGATCATAACATAGCCCAGGCATAATCTGGACAACACACTCTTATTCTCAAGGTTTGTTTACTCACCCAAATTGCATTTCTACTGGAGACTCTCAGGTTCATAAAGGCATATCAGGAAGCTAATATTCAACTTCCCTCTCTTTGTTCTATGGGTAAATCTGATGTAAGGGGATGGAATATACTCTATAGCTATAGGAACCCACCAGTGTGCTTTACATTTACATGAAATCAGTCAGTCACAGGGACATGAATAATTCTTAAACATTAAAAAATAAACAATAAGGTAAAAAGAAAAATAATCACATAATTTACTTAATAGAAAACAAATGGAAGGATAATCAAAATATCACACTTCACCCCTAAATCTGTGTCCCACTTTTCTCCCAATGAACACAGTTTCAAAGAGGGAGAATGGGCACATCTATAGACATATCAGTAGAGAAATTCACATGTCCAGGGCAATTCATAAAAGTGAGGCATGGTCTTTTCAGAAACAATCTGCACCACATAAAGCTACTTTTCTGCTAGATGTTCCCCTTCTATTCCTCAATATTCTCTTGATAGATAATGCCACTTTTCTTCTTCATGCCAAACAGTCACAAGCTCCTCTTACTCAAAGTCTCTCCTTATATCATAAAATGAAAAAAAAAGTTTTAGACTCTTTCAGGGATAAACACTTTCCCCAAATTGGAAAACTACAAAGTTCATCCTATCTGTAAAGAACAGGTGATTATGCATTGTCCAATCAATTCTAAGACCTTCCTTATAGCGAAGCATAGTTAATAGCAAAACAGATGCAAGGCCTGACTTTCCCATTTTCCTTCTCATTCACAAACCAAAGAGACCATTTGGAGGCAACACAGGCACCCCTGAGAGATACTCCTCCTTTCAGGTTGCAAATGGCACTTGAAAGCAGCAATCATCCTCTAATACTGATAGCTCTTCACTCCATAGCAGAATTCATCTGTCTTCTAACGAGCTTCTAGCAGTTGCTCTAGTTTTCTTCAGCCAATGAACAAGCTCCCAGCAAAGAAACTAATGATTTAGCTGTCTCATCTTCTTTCCCTGTCTTCTTGTGACTCCTCCTGCATTCAGATTATTCCCCTGATTCTTCTTTTTTATCTTCTTGTACCTTCTTATCAAAGCTTCTTCTGTATCTTCTTATTCATCAGATCTAACTCAATTGGCTGTCAGGGATTCATCTTAACCTTCTAAGGTAAGACTCAAAAAATCTAGCTTACAGTCAAGTATGAATCCAACCAAACTTATGCAATCTTCCTGTAAACTCTCAAACAGCTGTTTGATTATAGTTTTGTCAGTCATGAGCTTTAAAACTCTGACTTAGTCACACACAGATGAATGGATGACTATAATGCCCTGAAGCTACATTTATTTCAGTTATTTCTCTACCTTCCAATATTTCAAATATATCCTCTAAATATATTCATCTGAAAGATATTTCTCTGTCTGGTTCTTAGAATTGTCTCTGTCTCTTTCAATAAATGAATGAGCAATAATCTTTTTTTTTACAAGCAGATCTTATCAGATTCCTTATTACAGATGTTCTTTTTCTGTCCCTTTCAGCCACTAAGCTATCTACACCAGAAAGGAACAGTACCTTACAATAGGTTGAATGTTATGAGGTTGTTGGTTTTTGTTTGTTTTGTTTTTTTCTTTTCTAAATGCCACACCTCAGGCAATATGTTGCAACCTACTTAAAACCGTTTGTATATATTCATGACCCTTCGGGTCAGCTGCAATTTTTTTTTCTTCTAGTGTGGAGGAATTCCATATTTCTCAAACATAGAACATTGTCAGAAAATATTAGAGATAAAAATGTAGGATTTTACTGCAGCAACCTGCTTGAGATCAGAGAAAGATATAGACAATTTCCCAAATGATGTTCAGCCTGATCACCTGCTCCTATTATATGCCAGACCCATCTCATACTTCCCTTGCAATACTTGTCCAAAATTTTATAAACTGATAGACTAACTCAAAGAGTCTCCTAGTCAATTGTCTATTGGTTTAAACAATAAACATAATTCATACATTTTTCTTCTATGAATGATGAGTTCATTCTCCTATAATTGGCCATAGATTTTTTGAGGAGACCCTCTGAAGTCTGGAGGCTTGATGCAATTAGCATGATGTGATTTTTAAACAGGATCATCTGGAGAAACACCCTATTATATTTAGGCAATACCCAGGACATTCTCTATGACAGTGACCAACACCTTTGGTGAGCATGTGTCTTCATGTTTTATTCATGCTCAATGTTGACTTTCAGCAACTCATTGAAAAAAAGTAGTTTTCACACTTAATTTATCATAAGATCTTTTGTGATCATAACAAATGCAGTTTATGTTTGTAGAGAAAATTTAATACTACACTTTGTTCTAGTGAATTGAATTTTTTTGTCTCAATAAAACAAGTCAGAATGAGGCTTTACATTTTCTTTTCTCTCAGGTAAACTTACTACTTGTACAACTTTAGACAATTCACTTAATCCACCTGATTCTTAGTTTCTTCATTTGTAAAACGAAAGGGTCAGACTAGTTTTTATGGTTCTCTTCCAGATCTCAATAAGTAATAATATGAACCTATCAAATCACCAGTAGATTTTTTCCATTTCCTGTTGATATATTTGCCTTCTCCCAGTTTCATCTACAAATACTTTTGGGATGACCTGGCTTAGTTAGGTCCCACAAGAAACTCTCTTCAGGTTCTTAAAGGCTGTAATTCCTATAATGTTCTGTTATCTTTTATAAACTCTGGCTAATGAAATTGTACTTTAAACATATTTCAACTTTAGCGTCAATCCTTCTCCATTTGGCAAGAACATAGTCTTCTAACTAAATTGGTTTCTAGAATTTTTGTATTCTGTGACTTCTTTTGGGGATTGGTTCATATTGATTGCATTTCTAAAATTAAAAAAAAAAACAGTCATAGTTACAACCCTTTTGTCAATTGTCTTTACTTTTGTCCTTAAAGGTGGGAACTATCTGTTCCAATGAACAGATTTTTAAACAGATTACATTAAAACTGCTATGCTGAAATTAATTATGCTCTTTTCACCTTTATCCTGTTTTTATTTTTAGATTTCGTGAGTTTTTTTGCCTTTGTTCTAAGGTCAGGATAAGATTGGAGAGGCACAGTTGATTTAGGAACGATTTAGAACTTTGGTAACCATTTTTTTTGTCAGGATAGTCAATTTCATTCTTAAAATGTTTTGTAGTTCTTATACTGCAACTTCCAATTTTATACACACAGACATGTGTATATATATATATATATATGTATATATATGTATGCGTGTATATGTGCATATATTTATATGTGTGCACATATATACATAGACATAGACATAGGCATATACATATACATAAACATATACATATACACATACATATACATATACATATGGCTTCTAAGGGACTATAGATTTGAGGTTTCTGAGTAATCTACAAGCCTTCAGTTTCTTTCATTTCTTGATCCTGAAGCATTTTGCAACACATTTTCAAAGTTATTTCCTGTACTTACCTTGTCCATAGAGTGACTGGGTACCAAGGGGGCAAAATAATACCTTTTAAAGAATTTCGACAAGTCATTCTTATCACTGCACTAGCTCTTCAATCTTTGGAACAGGTGCTGGTATATAAACTTTAATTATCTTATCTTTATTGTGTTTTATTTGCTTACACTCATCTT
>JAQQSZ010005111.1:0-13955 GCA_028646595.1 Phalanger gymnotis
TCTTCCCTGAAACACATGGATTTGCAGCTCATTTTTGTACTGATTAGCAGAATTTACATTAAGCTGTAGGCATGCACCCAGAAGGCACTCTATTACTGTCTCATTCTTTTTTTTTTTATTTCTTTGCAAAGAGTAAAAACAATGCATACAATTAAGAATGTGACTAGAATTTAGTTATAGAAAATCAGAAAGGAAGAAGGATGTCTAATATTTGGGAGTTTGAGAGTTAATCCTGATAGAATAAATCTTTACCAAACATATAACTTCAACTAAGGTTGAGATAAAAGGTCACCTAGGAAGAGCTGCAGCTGGGAGAATAGAAGAATATCCTCTGTGAGTATCACAGAGAATTGGGTGCTAGCCTAATATTTTCTCTAGAGCATGAGTTCTTACTCTGGAGACTGAACTTGCTTTTAAAAAATAATTTAACAATGATATTTCAATGAAATTGCTTTTCTTTGTAATCTTAAGTGTATTATCTTATATATTTGTTTTGAAATTGCCAAAGGATTCCATGACACAAAATGTGTTTAAAAAACTGCTAGAGAACAAGGTAGAGGATATAACTGTGAGAGGGAACATGGGACTTTCCAATATCATGATCTATGTTTATTTTCTTTTTAAAAAATGTTTAAACAAATTTTACTTTTAATTAACAAAACTCTATATTCTCTCTCTCTCTGTCTCTCTCTCTGTCTCTCTCTCTGTCTCTCTCTCTCTCTCTCTCTCTCTCTCTCTCTCTCTCTCTCTCTCTCTCTCTGTCTCTCTCTCTGTCTCTCTCTCTCTCTCTGTCTGTCTTTCCCTCCTCCCCAGTGGAAAAAAATAAAAACAAGCTGTTTTCCACAAATGTGAATAATCAGGTAAGATAAATTCCCTCATTGGTCATATCCAGAAAAATAAGTCTAATATCACCTCTGTCAGAGGAAGAACAACATACTTTATCACTGGTCCTCTGGAATCATGTGTCATTGTAGCAATATGAGTTCTTAGCACTTTCAAGCTTGTTTGGTTTTAGAGTGTTGTTATTGTATAAATTGTTCTCTTTGTTCTGTTAATTATATTCTTCATCACTTTATACAAGTCTTCAAAATGGTTTGTTTTTCCAAATGTCCTTCTAAATGTTACTTTGTTCTGTATCATTTCACTTGGGAGTAGGACAGGGAGCTGGGGAAGCTTTTCACCATGTCCTTGCCTCTCAGAGGATGTGGACTGCATGAAGAATGGGATGGGAGGGTGGAAGTTGGTTGCTGAGACCTCCCTATTCTCTCTGAGAGACTATAGAAGAAAAGTAGAAAGAAAGAGGAAATGTTGAGTACTCTCTTCCTCTGTGTCAGGAATAGTAAAAACCTTTCTCTTGAGGCAAAGTAAGACTGATACTCCTCATTTAATAAGGTCTGGATAATGGCTATCAATGTCACTTGAAGATTAAATATGAGGAAACTTAGACCAGATTAGTTAAGTATTTCTCTGATATGAGTAGACTAATACCAGAACCTAGGTCCTTGAATTTCTATTCAAGCATTTAATTTGCCTTAACACATTACCTCTGTATGTGATCCTGACTCTTCTGTGGCAAAATATTACACTTATCATTCTTGCCATGTAAACTACAAACAGAACTTGGAAATCATTTCAGTGATGTACAATTGCAGCATCCCATATATAATAATGCACCCAGGTGATCCTTGGGGACAATAGGGATGACTGTCTTGTATTTTCTCTTTCCTCTAAAGATTATTTGAAGGCTTTTCTGTTATTTCACATAAACTATATTTGATGGGGCATGTTATAACTAAATTTTCATTTTTAAAACAAAAGTGCTCCTTTTTAGTGAGCTATGGACATATCTGCCAACTGGAATTAAGCAGATTTTTATAATGAGTTCTAGTAGGTCACCAAAGTTTAGTTTCTAAATGTAATCTCTCCCCATAATGTCTTTGCGGAAGCACTGTATTTTAAAGAAGGGAATGCCAATTCGTTAAGACCTCTGAATAATTATTTGCTACCAGGAAGAAGGAAAAATCTCATTTTTTGGAAGGAGAACAAATGAAAAGAAAAAAAGAAACATTTCAACAGCTAAACTTACTTATTAAGTTTTCTAATAATGACTTAGATTTCCTTTTTCATACAATATTAAATTCTTGAAAATAGTTGACATCTCTTCTACCCTTCTCACACAACTCTAAAATTCTCTGAAGTTCTTAGAATACAGCAAGGCCTCTGGCCCAATAAACTTCATGCATACATTTCTTTGACATTTTGATAAATGAGAGCTTTCTTTGCTGGGTATTTTTTGGTGGTTGTTGTCTTGCTTCTTCCTATCTGTAATTAGACCCTAGAAATCACCTTCTCATGCTCTACTTGACTCTCTAGATTGTTTATTTAATGTCTATTTGTAGAAAGGCAAGAAGACAACAGGAAAGAAGATTTCTCCTTCTTCTTCTGAGGTTCACTTCCATAACCTTCTGATTCAGCGATAGCATCTCTGTCAAGAAGTTTTTCTCTTGTATTGTGGGGCTATTCTGGTACATAAATCTATTAAACACAGAACTAATTATTGCATCTGTAATGTTTATGGAATCTGACATATTTTTAAAATTTATATTTATATTTTTAAAAATATCATTGGATTCTTTTATGGGGTAAAACACCTACAAATGATTGTTTTGCTAATGGTTCCAGCCCTTTTAATGACCTTCATTACAGTTTATTATCATTGTCTACATGATGTACTACAATGGCAGCCAGAAAACCTGAAGCTACTATGTAACTTGAGATTATAAAAAATTTTAGCAGAAGTCAATCAGATCAGTATGAACTAGAAAGTAATGCAAAGAGCCTTTTGGAATATATTCAAAGTTCAATCATAGGCCATAATATTGTGATTTATTGCCTCTCCTGCTTGTCAGCTTTCTTGGTTAAATGACCTATGCATCTTTTTCTTTTTCAAGCTAATGCTGGAAAGATTTCAGATACAAATAATATTCAGAAAGAAATAATATAAACAAGACCCAAATGGGTACTTGAAATGTTTAATGCACAAACAACAGGGTCAGAGTACCTTAGGTTATTTAATCCAGTCATGCAAATTAGATTGTGCCCAAGGCACAAAACAAATCAGAGTAGGCCTAAAGGATATTAGATGGAAGATTTAAAGAAAATGTTATGAGCTTGTATCACCTTTCCCCTAGTCCTTTTTTGTTGTTGTTTTTCATGGAATATTTCCTCATAGAGGAACAATTGAGGCTTTAGCAGTCACGGAGAAAAAAAAACACTGAAGAGGAGGCCTGTAGAAAAGGGAATCACAGTGAATCAGTTCATCCCCAAATGTAGTTTAGATGGGGAATGCCAAGTGCTTAGACAGAGTTGAAGAGTGAACTTGACACTGGACAATAATAGTATTCTCAAAATGTAGGACAAAGGGGTTGGACATAAGCTGAGGAGACTTCAGAAATGGTAAAATGTAGGTGTAGGGAGTAAGGGAGTTAACATCCTTACTTTTTTTGCATGGATAAGACTATCCTCAGAATACAGTGCTTCTATAATATATAATTCATTTACGTTGTACTTGAATGTTTTGATACTGCTTTCATTCAAATTGCCCTGTAAGGAGAAAGTAACAAAAAACACTCAAAAGAAAAAGAACAGGGAAGCAAAATAGCTGTCTGATGAAGCTTTTCAAATAGCTGTGAAAAGAAGGAAGGAGAAAGGGAAAGAAGAAAGGGAATGATAAACCCAATGAATGCAGAATTCCAGAGAATGGCAAGGAGAGATAAGAAGGTTTAACAAGCAGCACAAAAATCAAAGAAAACAATGCAATGAGCAAAGATCTCCTAAAAATTAGAGATATCAAGGGAACTTTTCATGCAAAAATGGTCACAATAAAAGACAAAAATGGTTCAGACTTAAAAGAAGAATTGATTAAGAATAGGTAGCAAGAATATGCAAAAGAACTATACAAGAAAGATCTTAACCTCATCAATAACCACATGATGTAATTATTGATCTAAAGCCAAACATCCTAGAAAATGAAGTGGGCCTTAGGTAGCATTGCTAACAATAAGGTTAGTGGAAGTGATTGAATTCCAGCTAAGCTATTTAATATCCTAAAAGATTATGCTGTTAAAATATTGCATTCAATACACCAGCAAATTTGGAAAACTCAAAAGTGGCCACTAGATTGGAAAAGATTAAATTATATCCCAATCTGAAAGAAAGTACAATGCCAAGGAATGTTCAAATTACTGAATAATTGTACTCATCTCACACAACAGTGAGGTTATGCTTAATAGTCTGCAACTTAGGCTTTGATAATATGTGAATTGAGAATTACCAGATCAGGCTGGTTTTCAAAGAGGCAGAACTAGAGACCAAATCGCCAACATTTACTGAATTATGGAGACAGCAGGGAAGTTCATAAAAACACACTTCAGCTTCATTGACTACTAGACTAAAACCAATGTGATAAGTCCTCAAAGACACGAGAGTGCCAAATCAAATTTCTTGTCTCTTGAGGAACCCATATGAGGGTCAAGAAGAAACAGAACTGAACATGGAACAATTGATTGGTTTAAGGTTGGAAAAGGAGTACAACAATACTATATGTTGTCATCTTATTTATTTCACTTATATGCACAGTACATCATTCAAAATGCTGAGCTGGATGAATCAAAAGCCAGAGCTAAGGTTGCTGGGAGAAACATCAACCATCTCAAATATGCAGATGATACTACTCTCGTGGAAGAAAGTGAAGAAGAATTAGGGAGACCCTTGATGAGAGTGAAAAAGGAGAGTCTAAAAACTTGCTTGAAGATTAACATAAAAAAAAAAAACTAAGACCTCAGCAACTGGTCTCATCTCTTCCTGGCAAATGGAGGAGAAATGGAAGCAGTGTCAGATTGTATATTCTTGGTCTCAATGTTCACTGTAGATGGTAACTGCAGCCATGAAATTAAAAGACCTTTGCTCCTTGGAATTCAACCTATGGCAAATCTAGACAGAATACTAAAAAGCAGAGATATCACCTTGCTGACAAAGGTCTATATTGTCAAGGCTACATTTTTTTCTTCCTATAGCAATATGTGGCTGTGACAGTCTATAAGGAAAGCTGAATGCCACAGAATTGATGCTTTTCAAATTTTGAGGACTTTCGAGAGTCCCTTGGACAGCAAAGAGATTGAATCAGTCAATACTTAAAGAAATTAATTTGGACTATTCGCTGAAAGGTCAAATACTGAAGCTGAATCTTAACCACTTTGGCCACATTGGAAAAGCTGTTGATGTTGGGAAAGAATGCAGGCAAAGGAATAGGAGATGGCAGAGGATGAGATGAATAGATAGTGTGTTGGAAACAACAAACATGGCCTTGGACAGACTTTGAGAGATAGTGAAGGATAGAAGGGCCTGACAAACTATGGTCCATGGGGTCACAAAGGGTCAAACATGATTAAACAACTGAACAGCCAACACAACAACATTATGCTCATCATTTTCCATGTATGGAAACTGACACTCATAGAGAATAATTGACTTCATCATAGTAAAAAAAAAGTCAGATTCAGTATCCAAATTTAGGTCTCACCCGATTTCTAGATCAGCTTTATGTCTACTGTACCACTTTATATCCATATATTATAAAAATCTATTGTGGTAATATAGTCCATCCAGTCTAATCTCACTCTACATAGGACTGTTCTCATCAAAAGTCAATTCAATTCATAAGAAGACAGAATTGTATGTACCTGTTTTGTACAAAAGATTGTGCTAGGCATAAGTTGCCTACTGTGTAAGATAACCAAGTTTATGTAAAACAGGTTGCTCTCTTCATGAAGTTAGTACTTTGGTAAGGGGACAAGGTAAATATAGTCATAACCTTAACATATGATAAACCCATGACATACAAACAAAATGGCATTGATGTTGTACGTCACAAGGACATCTTGCTTCCTAGGTGGTAGAATATAAATTTGATTCTAAAAGTTGAGGATATTGAGAAGAGCAAAAATATTATAGGCATAGTGATCAATATGAACAAAGATACAAAGGCATGAAAGTATAGGCTGTATAAGGTTGATGGAATTTAGTTAAACTGGAACTTATGACCAATTTTTATGAAGGTTTTATGAAGCACTGAGATAGGTATATTCCTTTTGATTCCCATTGAGTAACTGCTAGACATCTATCATAGTAACTCTTCAAATTTCCATTCAGGCCTTTAATTTCCATCTTATTTAACTTTTCCCTATATTTATCTAGGTCTAAAAAGGACATATTGAGGTCCACAACTATTATAATTTTGCTACCTATTAAAGATCCATTTTTCTTCCACAGAATTATAATAAGTTTTGTAGAATTCTATACTTGTTCAGAAGAGCTCTCTTTTATTTCCTTTTGGAGAATCATATTACAAAATTGCCTCTTGTTTATAGTCATCGAAGCATAGTCTTGTGTGATCCTCAACATGACCATTTGGTTATTGAACTCTTTCTTTCTGGAGGACTGAGGTATTCTTTCTTTGACTTAGACTCTGGATTTTGCTTAAGATATTCCTGGATATTTACAACTTGGAATTACCTTCAAGATGTGAGTAGTAAATGCTTTCTATTTTTACTTTGGGCTTTGGTTATAATAGAGCAGAACAGCTTTTAAACCTGACTTCTTGAAATACAGTATACAGGTATTTTCTTTGTTTGGTCATTGTTTCCAGGAGTCTGATAATTGTTAAATATTTTCTCTTCAACATGTTTTCTTGTTAGTTTTATTAATTTTGTTAGCTGATAGCTACACTAGCTAGTAGTGCCTTTAGTAGCAACATCTTAACTCAAATACTGCACACCTATTTTCCAAGAAACAAAATAACTGGGTTTGGAGATGTTTATCACCAGGTTGTTTTCAGCATAGCAAATTTTGTGGACAGAATGATTCTCAAAGACATGCCATTAAGTTCCAAGTGTTTGAGGGAAGCATCTGTGCTAACAAAATCACAGATCCTTGAAATTTTGAAGTACCATTTAAAAAAAAGATCTAGTTTGGTTTGCTATAGCCAAGACCTTTACCATGTAAAGATAAATGGTCACGCGAATTAGACAGAATCCAGATAGGTATCAGAGAACCACGTCGTCAAATGTTTATATCTCATCCATAATCAATGTACTTCCCTGACCTATAATTTTATTTACTCCATTGATGAAGCTCACAATAACTTTATATCTGAGTAGATGCTATTCATGATTTCCCTTGGCCAAAATTTTTTTAATTCATCACTTGGTGTCTAGTATTTTGAAGGAGAGGTTCTTTGAATTTATGCAAGATATGCATCAGATAATAACCACATAGTACATTAGCAGACCCCTACTTGAAGTTTTTCCAGGTTGTTCATACCTGTCAAAAGTTGTATTACAAGTTATAAACTTTTAAGAACATAAAGATCATTTCTAATCCACAATAAGACATCAAATATGAACTTTGGTGAAGGTCATGTGATAAAATCCTAAATAACAAAGGTGATATGATACCTATTAAATGTATCTTTCAATTCCCGGCATGTACCTTCAAAAAATCTTTAAGCAATAATAACCCTAAAAACATTTAAATGAATTCTCATATTTCATGCAGTGGTTCTTTTGTTAATAAGTTGTGCTTTTCATGTGTTTATGTAGTATTTTTTAACACAGCATGTTAGAGATTTCTTGTTATATTCTGGGTGGGAATCAAACTTGTGAGCTACAATGAAATCCATTTCTGCTTAGTTTTAAATTAAAATTTTCAAAACCAGGTGCATTTCCTGGAAGGATTCAGTCAGCAGATGCATGACAAGTGAGAATTCCATAAAAGTCTATTAGTCTAGACTAGTCAAAATTGATATCTAGTAGAGATGTCAGGTGATTAATGAGTCTATATAGAATGTGTATTTCTAAATGAAAGCAACTTCATAATCCTGGTTCAAAGTGGCCTCACAAAGTTGGTGCTCAGAAAGTATTTACTATAGCTAATGAAATAGGTTGCAAAGGGAATCACATTGGACTTGGAGTTTGAAGACTTGAGTTTGGGTCCTGCCTCTGTTCCTTAACTAACTGTATCACTTCGGAAATAGTAGATAGAGTGCTTTGCTTGGAGTCAAGAAGAGCTAGTTAGCTTCAAGTCTTGCCTTGGACACTTAGCTGTGTGACCCCAGGAAAATCAGTTTAACAGCGTGCGACATGGTTTCCATATAACTGCTAAGTCCCTTCAAACCTTCAAAACTTCAATATAGTCTCTCAGAGCCTCAGTTTCTTTATCTACAAAATGAGAATAATAATAGCACCACCTCCTAGGGTAAAGCACTTTGTGGATTATTAAGATACTATATAAATATTAGCCATTTAGTATTATTATTATTAAAAATAATTTAATATCAATATTATTAGATTGGGGAAGTCCATTTATTATAGACAAGATAAAAACACTTGACAATATGGTCCTTTGATGTCCATCTGGATTCTGTCAAATTAATTTTAATATTATTGTTATTATTAGATTGATCAGACAGTACAACTCATCTGTCCAAATGTAAGGGGTAAACTAGGTAGGGTCATGAGATCTTGATTTAGAACTACAAGGAAGCTTGGAGATCTTCCAGGCCAATTCCCTCATTTTACAGATATCAAAACTTCTTTACATAAAAAGAAGGAAAAGGAGGGATAAATAAGGGGAGGGAATAAATATTTATATAGTACCTATTACATGCCAGGCACTGTGCTAAGCAGTTTAGAGTTATCATCTTATTTGATCCATACAACAAAGTTGCAAGATAAGTACATACTGTCTGTTGTTTTACTCATTTACAGTTGAAGAAAACTGAAACAAAGGCTAAGGGCCTTGCCTAGGGTCATACAGCTAGTGTCTTAGACACTCAGATCTTCCTGACTCCAGGTCTGGTGCTGTATCCATTGTCCCACCCACCCAGCTGCATTTCAAAGAAGGTAAAGGGATTTGTCCAAAGTGATTTCAAAGATTCCTTTTCCAGCTTTAGCTTTGGTGCTATGAAGATGACCATTATAAAGAATGATACCAGTATTCAATGACCTTGCTTCTTCTAGATCCAAAGGAAAGCAGATTTACCATGAGACTGTTTTATTCTCAGCATTCATTATTTTTTCATTATTCAAGAAGTCAAAAAGTAGGCTCATAATTATTAAATGCTTGGCTTCTGATCATATAGTCCTTCTGTTGCAATTCCATGACATCTAATCAGGACATCTAACAGCAATGGTTTTAAATAATTTTAAATAGGCGATGTTTTATTTACAATTAATAAAGCATTTTACTTCCTGCAAGGAAAAATATGAGTTAAAGTATAAGGGGAAGAAGCCACTTAAAGGGTAGTGTTAAGAATTTTGATGGTGTAATACAGATATTGTGTTAGGTTCAAGGATTTCACGGACTCTAGATGTCCTTACACTCAGTTAATCTAAGAACAAGTTTTACTGATAGTATACAAATGTATCCAATAGACATACTCACTCATAGGGAAAAAAAAGAGGTATAAAACATATAAGTTCACTTTGTCACCGCCATCTCAGCCACCATTTTGTCCCAGTTCCAGAAGCATGAATCACATCCAGGGAGCTCATAGGATCATAGTTTTAGAGCTTGAAGGAACATGAGGAGCTCAAACCCAACTCTCTCATTTTCTAGATAAAAAAAAAAAAACCTCATTTCCAAAGGTTAAGTGATTTTCCCTGGTCACATAGCTGGCAAGCATCAAAGGCAAGATTCAAATTCAGGTCTTCTTGATTCTGTAAACTGAGGAATCTGGAGCCCTCTTTCCCAAAGCAAATAAAACTGGAGAGTTCATGGGCCAGCCCTATGGGACCCAAGTCTCTCTTTCCAAATGGAAAGTAAACATGAAGGAAACTGTGCCTGTAAAAGTCAAGAAAGATCTTTATTAACCAGATACATACATGATCATGTGGAGCAGACAAGCTAATGCTGGGTGTTCACTCAGCTCAGGGGAAGCAGGGAACTGTTTATATATGTCTCTACAAAGGGAGGTGGGAAATGGGCTGATCTGGAAAGGGAATAGGGCAAGTTCTTGATGAGAATTCCAGGAACAAGGAGCACTGACTTCCTGGTATATTGAAGAGTAAACAAGATAAGCATGATGAGGAAGAGAAACCAAGGCTTTGATGAGCTGGATGTTTAGAAAGTCCTGAACAAGGTCATGAGTCTGCAGCCCCTGCCCAAGATTGTACTTGTGCTGATCAAGGCCATTTCTGTGGTTTCTGGGAGCTACAGGCATCTCCGAATTCATCTAGAGTTCACTCACAAAGGATCACTCTTATATCAAGCAACTCTGAACCTCAGAAATCCTTCTAATTGGCTGGTTGTTATGTAACTCCATTCTTTTCCTCCCCTGTGAAGAAGGGACTCGTCTAACATATGGTATAGTCATTACAGAACCCACGTTAACAACTCCTAAGTCCCATACTCTGTTCCATACCACCTAGTTGCCTCACTGAAGCATTCTAGATAACCTCCAGCTATTAAAAGGATGTAGTTTTTGTAATAAGGTAGACAAAACCTTTTTAAACTACAGATTAAGAGGGTGGACCCAAGACGGTGGAGTAAAGGCAGAGATTTGCCTGAGCTCTCCCCCAAATGGCTCCAAATACCTTCTAAAAATTACTCTAAACAAATTCTAGAGTACCAGAACCCATAAAAAGATAGAGTAAAACAAATTTGCAGCCCAAGACTATCTGGAAGTTTGACAGGAAAGGTCTGTTGTACCAGGGAGAGACAGAAGCATAGTCCAGCACAGACCTGGCCCCAGCAAACTCAGAGAAGGCCTTGGGGTGACTGAATCATTGGCAACAGTGACAATTTCCAGAATTCTCAGCCCACAGACACCAAAGACAATTTAGAAGGCCAGCAGGAAAGGTCTGTTGGACCTGGGTGAGAGAGGAGCAC
The DNA here is from genome assembly GCA_028646595.1 of Phalanger gymnotis. Taxonomy (NCBI): domain Eukaryota; kingdom Metazoa; phylum Chordata; class Mammalia; order Diprotodontia; family Phalangeridae; genus Phalanger; species Phalanger gymnotis. Next base: position 10,948 of record JAQQSZ010005111.1, read on the forward strand.
AGTCCAGCAGCAGCAGTGGCTGCTTCCAGAGCTGCTTCCAGAGCTCATAGATGGTAAGGGGTTGAACAATTGGGCAGATGAATATCATAGGAGTCTTTTTGCTAGCACTGAGGCAGGACTCTGTTGCTTTGCCCATACTTGGATCTGGGTTGCATTCCTGGGTGGCAGTCCCAAGGTGAGGAGGAGAGCTAGCATAGCAGAGCTTGCAGCCACATGAGAGGAGGACCCTCCTCACAGTTCCAGTGGAGAAAAGAATGCTTGTGGTCACTCACAGACCAAAGCATGGACCAAGAGAGGAAAAAAGACCTCTCTTTAGATTATACCACTTTGGAAGAACTGAAAATTTACAGGTCCCTTGAAGTATCTATGAAAACAGCTACACAAAACCCTTGAAGGTTGGACAGTTTGCCCTCCACCCTGGAAGCAGAGCCCTACCTTAAAAAGTCAAGTAATAAGCTGGGAAAATAAGCAAACAGCATAAAAAGATTCTAACTATAGGAACTTACTTTGGTGATAAGGAAGGGCAAAACGCACACTCAGAAGAAGACAACAAAGTCAAAGCTCCTACATACAAAGCCTCCAAGAAAAATATTAATTAGTATCAGGCAATGGAAGAGCTCAAAAAAGATTTTGAAACTCAAGTAAGATAAGTAGAGGAAATATTGGGAAGAGAAATGAGAGTGATGCAAGAAAATCATGAAAAACAAGTCAACAGCTTGCTACAGGAGACACAAAATAACTAAAGAAAATAATACCTTAAAAACAAAGTAGGCCAAATGGTAAAAGAAGTCCAAAAAGCCAATGAGGAGAAAACACCTTTAAAAGTAGAATTGGCCAAATGGAAAAGGTGGTCCAAAAGACCATTAAAAAAAATTCCTTAAAAATTAGAATGGAGCAAATGGAAGCTAATGATTTTATGAGCAATCAAGAAATCATAAAACAAAACCAAAAGAATAAAAAATGGCAGACAATGTGAACTATCTCATTGGAAAAAAACACTGACCTGGAAAATATATCCAAGGGAGAAACCTTTAAAACTATTGAACTACCTGAAAGCCACGATCAAAAAAAGAGCCTAGACACCGTCTTTCAAGAAATTATTAAGGAAAACTGCCCTGATATTCTAGAGCCAGAGGGTGAAATAGAAATTGAAAGAATCTACCCATCACCTCCTGAATGAGGCCCCAAAATGAAAACTGCCAGGAATATTATAGCCAAATTCCAGAGTTCCCAGCTCAAAGAAAAAATACTGCAAGCAGCCAGAAGGAAACAATTCCAATAGCATGGGGCCACAATCAGGATAACACAAGATTTAGCAGCTTCTACATTAAAGAATTGGAGGGCTTGGAATATGATATTTTGGAAGGCAAAGGAGCTAAGATTTACAACCAAGAATTACCTCCCAGCAAAACCGAGTATAATCCCTTAGGGAAAATGGAAATTCAATGAGATAGAAGACTTTCAAGCATTCTTGAGAAAAGACCAGAGCTAAATAGGAAATTTGACTTTCAAATACAAGACTCAAGAAAAGCATGAAAAGGTAAACAGGAAAGAGAAAACATAACAGAATTATTAAAGTTAAACTGTCTACATTCCTACATGGAAAGATGATCTTTTCAACTCATAAGACCTTTTTCATTATTAGGGTAGTTGAAGCAGTATATATAGAGAGAAGGCACAGGTGTGAGCTGAATAGAAGAAATGGTATCTAAAAAATAAAATTAATGGGTAAGAGAGGAATGCACTGGGAGAAATAGAAAGGGAGAGGTAGAATAGGATAAATTATCTCACATAAAAGAGGGAAGAAAAAGCTTTTACAGTGGAGAGGAAGAGGGAGAGTGAGGGGGAGTGAGTGAATCTTACTCTCATCAGAATTGGCTCAAAGAGGGAATAACATACACACTAAACTGGGTATAGAAATTTATCTTACTCTACAGAAAAATAGGAGGGAAGGGGATCAGAGAAAGGGAATTGATAGAAAGGAAGGCAGTTTGGCAGATGGGGTAGTCAAAAGCAAAACACTTTTGAAGAGGGACAGGGTGAAAGGAGAGAATAGAATAAATGGGGGAATAGGACAGAGGGAAATATAGTTGAGTCTTTCACAACATTATTATTATGAAAGTGTTTTGCCTGACTACACACGTATAACTTATATTGAATTGCTTGCCTTCTCAGTGGTGGTGGTGTGGTGGGAGTGTTGAGGGAGGAATGGAGAAAATTTGGAACTCAAAATTTTAAAAATGAATGTTAAAATTATTTTTACATGTAATTGGGGAAAAATGAAATATTAACAAATATTTTTGAAAGAGAGAACTGTTACCAAAAAAAAAAAGAACTATAAATTAAGCTAAGGGCAGGGCTAGTCAGAATTCCTTCCACTCTTTACTTCAGATATTTGTTAGTCAATCTAGATGTCTCTATCTATGTATTATCTCCTAATCCAACAAGCCTAAAGTTGGGACAGAATTCATAAAAGTCAAATCATCATCATGGAATATTTAGAATATCCATAGATGGAAATAGTGGACCACAGCTCCCAGAGATGCTGAGGCTGGGGAAATCTCTTCAGTTTGGGAGTTTTGTTTTCAAAGGACTAATGGTGAGCCTGTTTTCACAATCTGGCTAGCAGCTTTTGTGGGGGGTCCAGATCCACCCACACCCAGCACCCAGAAAGCTGCCAGACAGCCAGAAAGCCCAGGTTCTTTTAATCTGTCTTAATACGGAGAGCAAGGTTAAGGGGTTGGCAAGCTTACTTTAATTCAGCACACAAATATCATTCACTTAGTTCAGGGGGAAAAGCCAGCACCCTGAACTTCAGGGCAAAATACAAGCAAATTACAAACTTCAACAGACAGACCTTGTCTGATTCAAATCCCAATACATAGTTACCAGAGTTCAACAAAGTCTCAGCACCCGGGTTTGCAAGCTGGAGGGCTCCTTAGCTGGAGTCTCTTCATCAATACCATCTCAAGAGCCCTTAAACAAATTACAAACAGACAGACCCCATA
>JAQQSZ010005112.1:0-13955 GCA_028646595.1 Phalanger gymnotis
ACTGCTTTTTCTTGCCACTTTTATGCAAGATAATTTACCCCATTCTATCTCTCCCTTTCTCCCTCTCCCAATATATTCCTCTCTCATCTTTTCATTTGATTTTATTTTTTTAAATATCATCCCTTCATATTCAACTCACCCTGTGCCCTTTGTCTATATGTATGTATGTATGTATGTATGTATGTATATGTACATTCCCTTCAGCTACCCTAATGCTGAGGTCTCATGAATTATACACATCATCTTTCCATGTAGGAATGTAAGCAAAACAGTTCCACTTTAGTAAGTCCCTTATGATTTCTCTTTCTTGTTTATCTTTTCATGCTTCTCTTGATTCTTGTGTTTGAAAGTCACATTTTCTATTCAGCTCTGGTCTTTTCACTGAGAAAGCTTGAAAGTCCTCTATTTTATTGAAAATCCTTATTTTGCTTTGGAGCATGATACTCAGTTTTGATGGGTAGGTGATTCTTGGTTTTACTCCTAGCTCCACTGACCTCTGGAATATCATATTCCAAGCCCTTCAATCCCTTAATGTGGAAGCTGCTAGATCTTGTCTTATCTTGATTGTGTTTCCACAATACTCAAATTCTTTCTTTCTGGCTGCTTGCAGTATTTTCTCCTTGACCTGGGAATTCTAGAATTTTACAACAATATTCCTAAGAGTTTTCTTTTGGGGATCTTTTTCAAGAGGTGATCAGTGGATTCTTTCAATTTCTATTTTACCCTCTGGCTCTAAAATATCAGGGCAGTTATCTTTGATAATTTCCTGAAAGATGATGGCTAGGCTCTTTTTTTGATCATGGCTTTCAGGCAGCCCAATAATTTTTAAATTATCCCTCCTGGATTTATTTTCCAGGTCAGTGGTTTTTCCAATGGGATATTTAACATTGTCTTCCATTTTTCTTTCATTTCTTTGGCTCTGTTTTATCATATCTTGATTTCTCTTAAAGTCACTAGGTTCCACTTGCTCCAATATAATTTTTAAGGTGGTATTTTCTTTAGTGGTCTTTTGGACCATCTTTTCCATGTGGCTAATTCTGCCTTTCAAGGCATTCTTCTCCTGATTGGCTTTTTGGAGCTCTTTTGCCATCTGAGTTAGTCTATTTTTAAGGTATTATTTTCTTCACCATTTTTGCGTTTTCTTTAGCAAGTCATTGATTTGTTTTTCATGATTTTCTTGCATCACTCTCATTTCTATTCCCAATTTTTCCTCTACCTCTCTTACTTGCTTTTCCAAATCCTTTTTGAGCTTTTCCACGGCCTGAGACCAATTCATATTTTTCTTGGAGGCATTTTTATTATATTGGCATGGCCAAGCCATGAACACTGAATATTCCTCCAGCTATTTAAGTTATCCCTTATTTCTTTCTTTAAAGGAGAACTTTATAATTTATTCTATACAATTCTTTTTGTGTGTGATTTTGTTGGTTTGGAACTGTATTATCCTTTCTATTACTGATTCTTGTGTTTTGCTATTATTTTATAGAAATGATGTTAATTTTTGAGGACTTTCTTTTAAGCCAGAAACTTTGCTGAAGATATTGTCTCAACTAGTATCTGTGCTAGTTTCCAGAGATTTTCCAAGTAAACCGTAACATCATAACCATATCGTTTCATAACCATATGGTTTACCATCGTAAACAATAACAGCAGAGGAAGACAGCTTTATATCCTATTTACCTGTATTTGTGGCTTTAATATCTTTCTCTTGTATCACTGCTGTTGTTAGTATTTCCAGAAATAAACCAAATAACAGTGAGGATGCTGGTTCTGTATCCTCCCATTGCTTATGATGTCTACTTTGGTTTTAGATAAATAATTTTTATAATATTAAAAAAATCAATTTATGCCTAAACTTTGTGGAGGTTTTAGTATAAAAGTACAGTTTGTTGCTCAGTCTTTTTCTGCATATATTGAGATGATCATGTGGCTTTCAATGTTTTCATTTCTTAATTATGTTTTTATTTTGCTAATGTTGAACAATCTTTGTATCTCTGGTGTAAATTCCACTTGTTCACAATGATTGGTTTTTTCAGATAAATATCTGAAGAATTTTTGACAGAATTTTGTTATTTTGAGTATATATTCAATAATTATATTTATCAATAATTTTCTTTCTGCATTTGGTCCTGCCCTGGTGTAAGTATTATAATTATATTTCTCTCATAAAAGGACTCTGGTAGAGTTTTTTCCTTCTCAAGTATGGGTATTAAGTGTTCCTTAGAAGTTTGAGAGAATTCTCCTATGACTCCATCAGGATTAGGAGATTTTTTTGGTAGTTCCTTTACAGCTAGAGCTATTTCCTATTCTTTTTTGTATTTATTTAGTATTTAATTTTTTCCCCAGTTACATGTTAAGAACAATTTTTAAAATTTATCTTTAAAATTTTGAGTTCCAAATTCTCTCTTCCTCTCTCCCCACACCACCCCCTCACTGAGAAGGCAAATTCCTTATATGTTATATATGTATAGTCATGTAAAACATATCCATAACCGTCATGCTGTGAAAGAAAACACAGATTAAAAAAACTCAAGAAAAAGAAAGTGAAAAAAGAAAAAAAACCCAAAAGTTGCTTCAATCTGTATTCAGACACCATCAGTTCTTTCTCTGGGGATGGATAGCAATTTTCATCATACGTGTTTCAGAGCTGTCATGGATCGTTGTATTGCTCTGAGAATAGCTAAGTCATTCACAGCTGATCATACCACAATATTGCTGTTATTTTGTACCCATTACATTTTACTTTGAATCAACCCATGTAAGCCTTTCTAGGTTTTTCCGAGAGCATTCTGCTCATCATTTCTTATAGTACAATAGTATTCTATCACAATTACATACCACAACTTATTCAGCCATTTCCCAATTGATGTGCATCCCTTCAATTTCCAATTCTTTACCCTCAGAAAAGAGCTGCTATAAATATTTTTGTACATGTAGGTCCTTTTCCTTTTTGTTTTTTATCTCTTTGGGGATATAGTAGTGGTATTGCTAAGTCAAATGGAACACATGGTTTTATAGCCCTTTGAGCATAGTTCCAAATTGCTCTATAGAATGGTTTAATCATTTCATAACTCTGACAACAGTACATTAATGTCTCATTTTCCCTACATCTCCTCCATTTGCTATTCACCTTTTCTGTCCTATTAGCTATTCTAATAGGTATGAAGTAGTACCTCAGAACTGTTTTAACTTGCATTTCTCCAATTAATAGTGAATTAGAACATTTATAGATGGCTATAGATAGCTTTAATTACTTCATCTGAAAACTATTCACATCTTTTGGTCATTTATCTATTGGGAAATGGCTCTTATTTTTATAAATTTGACACAGTTCTCTATGTGTTAGAGAAATGAGGCCTTTATCAGAGAAGTTTGCTTCAAATTTTTTTCACAGTTACTTTTGCTAACTGTATTTCCCTCCATCCTATTCCCCCACCCCCATTTATTCTATTCTGTCTTCTTTCATCTTGTCCCTCCTCAAAAGCGTTTTGCTTCTGATTACCCCTTCCCCCATTCAGCCCTCCCTTTTATCACCTGCCTTCTCTTATCCCCTTCCCCTTCTATTTTCCAGTAGGATAAGACAGATTTCTATATCCCATTACCTGTGTATCTTGTTTCCCAGTTACATGTAAAAACGATTTTTGACATTCGTTTTTAAAACTCTGAATTCCAAATTCTCACCCTTCCTCCCTCCCTATACACCCCTTATTCAGAAAAATGACAATGACCAATGACAGGGACCCTCCCCCATCATGTCCCTAATTATGCAGCTCATCACTGATCTGTGACCTCTCCTGATGACCCTTTTTTCCCCACTTGCCTCAGAGTCTCCTCCCTGAATACATGCTCTCCCAATCACTGAGATGCCATTTGCACCCAGGAGTTCTAATTCACCCACCTTTCTAATACAAGATGAGTAAACTTGTTAAGTACCAAATCTCCCAAGCCATATGCATCACGAAGTGCCCACCCTCCTGTACAGATTATTTCTCTTCACCCACAGGAACATACATTCATTAGTGGAATATCCTCCTACCACCAAAACAAGGCCTTTCCCCCCACTTTTTCAATCCTTCTCCTACTTTTCCTCATCCAATCCTCTGTAGGCTCTTCTCTTTTTGAAACAACAAAGGTCCCTTTCCCCTCATTGCTACTTCTCGATTTGACCCCAGTGTATCACATATTCCTCTCCATTTCCCTGCTCCCTTTCCCTCTCTTTCATGTACCTTCCTATGTTGTAATGAAAGCCCACCAAAAACAAACAAACAAAAACCAGATTCACATGGAGGCAGGTTCTGCCCCATGCTTTATCTCCACAAAACTTCCTTCTTTGCACTTTCTCCTTATGAACTTTTAGAAAGAAGTTTCTTACTCTGTTACTGTTGCTGTCTATGGCTGCTACATTTGTTCATCCTGCATTTCCATTTCTTGGGGTGTTTGAGAAGTTGTCTTCTGGTTGTTTTTCTAAAAATGTTTCAAATGCCACTTCACCATTGAACATTCATCTTTTTTCATGTATGACTAAGCTCAGATTTGCATGGTGGGTCACCCTGTACCGCATCCTGAGCTCCACTGATCTTTAGGACACATTATTCCACCCCTTCTTACGTTTTCTAGACAAAGAAGAGTGTTGCCTGATTCAAATTTTTTTCTTTATATTTGAAGGTCTTGCTCCAGATCACTTGCAGAACTGAATGAACTGTTAAGTTTAACCACTATGTGTCTTAGAATTTGCATCGTTGGGTTTTTTTTGTTTTGTTTTGTTTCTGGAGGTAATCTCTTTCAATTGACATTTCATTTTCTGTGTTCAAAAGTTTGTTCTTTGTTTCTATTTTCAAAAGTTATGGTTCTTTTCCAGTATTTCCTGTATCATGGTATTAAGGGTTTTGGGGTTTTTTTATCCTGTTGGGTTCTTTTGGGAGAGCTATGGTCCTTCAGTTGTCTCTATGCAACCTGTCTTTGAGATCAATATGTTTTATATGCATAGTGAACTTATTTTCTTTCTATGACATTGTTCTTTGCTCTTCTTATGGTCAGAACTGGCCCCAGCTAGAGGCTGTGGTCTTTCCTTCAGGTTTAGTGGAGTGCGGCACAGTCCCTTCATACACACGGTATCTCTTTCTGGTATCCTCTCCTTCTCTCTCTATTCCTTAGTTCTCTGGCCCAGCATGGGCAATTAAGAGCTGCCATATTGGTTCTATGGAGTTGTCTACCCTCAGACAGGACTTTGCTCTTGAAGTGTTGTACTTGTGGTCTGGGCAAAGTTCCTCAGTATGAAGCCAGGGTCTCCATGACACAGGAAAGAAGAGAGGTGGGACCAGAGTGTGGGGGTGGGTTTTGCTATAAGCCTGTGTTGTATCTTTGGGTGTGCTAGTGAAGTCTCAAGGCTGGTAGTGTGGGAAGTAGATAAGGGGTACTAAATGGACTCAAGTTCAGTGAGCATATTTTCATGGGTTTGGGCTTTTTTAAGCAGCTCTTAGATTCCAGGCGTCCTAGACCATGGAGATAGCTGAAATTACTTTTATCTTTTGCACATAATTTCTGTCTTGGTGAGGTTTGGGAGGTCATGGTGTATCAGAAAAAATATCTAGTCTTCCATCTCATTCAAGGAGATACACTTTTACATCTCATCTTTAGAGGCAATACTGGTCATTGTAATTTCATGGTATTAGGCTTCGATTTTGGGGTTCATATTAATCTTTCTATTTACATCGTTATTATTAAACAAACATTTATTAAGCATTTACCATCTACTATGAACAGCTGATAAAAGGAAAAAATAGAAAGCCATTTCCTTAAGGCAATTACATTCTACTGGGGGAGACAAACATATGTGTATACGGGTAAATGTGTGTGTGTGTGTGTATAAATACATACACATATGTATAAACAAAAATATTATGAGGAAATTTTGAATGAGAATATACTAGAAGCTGGAGGAACCAAGAAAAGCTTGAGATAGAACATGGTTCTTCAGCTGGGTCTTAAAGGAAACTGGGGAATCCAAGCGGCAGATGAGAGAAAAAACTACACTCCAAACATTGGAGACAACCTCAAGGCAAAGGCAAAGAAACCTTGGAGATGGAGTAGGATGTATTAAAAATAAAAACTAAGAAGGCCAGTAAAACTGGATCTTATATTGTGTAAAAGGCAACAATGTGTATTAAGGATCTAAATATAAATTGGATTCAGCTTGTGAAGAGCTCTGAATGTTACACAAAAGAGTTTTTACTTGAACCTCCAAGTAATAGAGAGCCACAAAATAAGAAAATGACATAGACCTGCATCATTTGCCACAACTATCCACTTCTTCCTTTTAAAAAAATCCTTTTCCCCCTACTTCTGTCACACACTGTTCCACTCCAGTTCCCTTCCTGACTGACTGAAAATGCTTTTTTTCTTTTTTCCTAGGTTTTTTCTTTCTCCACTTTCTAAATGTAGGTATTCTTCAAGATGTTGTATGCTCCCTCCTTTTCAGTCTTATGTAGAAATCCCATCCATTTCCACAATTCCCCAAATTTCTATGAAACTGACAGCAATTTTTAATCATACCTCAATATCCAAATTTTACATGATTTCTTGGTTTTTCCTAAATTTTAACCTCTTTACCTATAAAAAACAGCCATAAGAAAATTGATCTAAAATGCAACAATCCCCTGTAGCCTCGATATGGACTAGCATGTCATTTTATGTTCTTGAAATTACGATTCTTTGCACTCATATCTTGCTATTTTTAATATTAAAAGTTTTCCCTCTTGCCCTTGTATGTATTTTAGTTCTTCACACAGAGGTGAGGCATCATTATACATCATTTACAATGTGTTTTAAGTCATTACACTTACACCATAAGTCCTTTTCAGTCCAAAATTGCTCATCTTATCTAAAAACTCTGTTTCTTCATAGACCCATTTATGTAGCAGTTTTTACTAAAACAAAGTTCTTTCCCCACCCCTTTTAGGTATCAAAATGTTCAGCTACAACAGTAATTAAAATAACACTTCTTTTGACAATTCATATGATGTTTTTTTTTCTTTACATGAAAATATTTTTTATATCTCTTTCAGCATTAAACTGCTCCATTTGACAAGACTGCATCTTATAAAGATGGTGTGATATACATAAGCCCTTGTGAGGGCTAAGAACTAAGTTGGCATATAGTAAGTGTTCAATATTTGTTAAACTAAATATATGCAAGAAATCAGGAATAAACACATAGAACGATGTATGTTGCTACGATGTTACACAAAAGGCAAAGTGTATAACCTTTACGAAAGCTCCTGACAGTAAGCAAAGACTTTCCTTTAGAGAGCTTAGGAATAAAACCTGATGTTCTCCCAGGGTGGGGTCAGCTCAGTGAGAAGTTCAGATGCATCATTAATAAAGCTAATCCAAAACTTGACTTTCACTAAATCCTAAATCATGAACTTTCAACACCCCTGTCATTTCACCAAAACTAATCCTGACTTGGCAAAAAATATACTCATGCATGCTCTAAGTCTGTTTTATTTTTATAGAATACGGATAACACATTATCAAAAATTTAAGACTCAGCTTGACTCTTCAGGATAGACAGTATTATTTACTCTAGATTTAATTTAAAAAAAAAACACACACACACAACATTCTTAGAATTGTTTGTGATCCCATTAGAGCATAGGAGTTGATTCTCCTGCAAGATGTTTTAAGAAGGAAAAAAATTGCCTTAGGAATAAGTCAATTTCTCACATACTACTATACCAAATAAAATTACAAACTCAGCCACAGGACCATTCATAAAACATTCAGGATACATTTATGTTAAAAAAAAAAGAGCCTAGGCTTCATGTACACCTTTTGGAGAAGAAAAAAATTAATATACATAATTGTGGTATTAGTTTCTTCAAGAAAAGAAACTATCATGCTGTTGAAACATTTCTACAATACATACATTTATTTCAAAACACTGTGTTCTACCATAGTAAGAGGAAGTTTCCACTCCAAATTTTTGCTTGGCATTCTGAGTGGTGGCAAAACAGTCTGTTGTTCCAAGTAGGATAACAACACCCGATGGTTTTATACTCCATTGTAACACCACAGAAAAAATTATTTTATTGCAACATCCTAGAATCACATCCTATAATGTTTTATAAAATATCTATTATTGGTAAAATATGAAGGCTCTATTTTAGAAGTTAAGTAGTCCATTTCTAAGTAGCATATATTAAAATTCTAGAAGACATATGCATGCATGTTTCTGCTTACACTCACACCTGTATGCCAACATAGATTATCTACATTCCAAAATGCTCTAATAACCCAAAACTAAACCTATAATTATTACTGCCCAGAACAGATGTACTGTCACCTTAAACTGTTATAGATGAGGCATTCTAGCTATTTAAAGCCTTAGTGATTACCCCCAGGGAAATACAGAAAGGAAAAATAAATAAATGTATCACTAATATAAATTTAAACTCCTTCAAGAAAGCTTTAGAACATTAACCTACAGTGAGTTGCTATGAAAATCTATCAATATTGTTTCTGAAAGTCCTATGAAGCAGACATATTCCACCCCCCAAAAAAGTGGGAACAAGCAAAAAAAATTGTATTTTCTAGGTTACACAAACTAAAAAGCAATAATATTACCTTGATGTTACAACCCTAGTTTTACCAAGTGTTCAGTTTCACGACTGTGGCTATGGACAACAGAAGCCTAGCAAGGAAGAAGGTGAGGAGGGATTATGCCATAATCAAGGAATCAGAACTCTAAAGGACCTTGGACTAACTGGTCTAAACCTCTCATTTTACACATGATGAAATTAAGACCCTGGAACATTAAGAAATCTTTTCAAGGTCAAACAAATAGTAATTATCAGTATCTGAACGTAGGACCTCTGATTTCAATTTGTACCACCAAGTCTCCAAAGTGTACGCAGGTCAAAATTGTTTTGGAAATGTATCTTGAGAGTATTTATTACCTCAACACTATAGGTTTGCAGATCGTATACCAAATTTTTAAAAAGATGTAATTTCTGTATAAAGTCTACCATGTATCACTCCAATAACAAGTGAATCTGTAGAATATAGGATATAACATTCATAAAATAACTATCACAACTGTTAGCCCAGTCCAAGAATTCTATGTGTACAACTCATTCAATTGTTCTGAAAGATATTTCAGAAACTGTCTTTAGACAAGCAATTCATATTTAGAAATCTAACAATAATATTTACTCCACAGAACAAGCTGAAATTTCAAAATGTAGTCCCTTGGGCATCCTCTCTCACACATGGGTTTTCCAGAAAAGCCACCCCAGGTTCAAGGTATGCTGGATTAGAGCTCATTCAAAACTATATCTTCCTGAAAGCCGCAGCAAAAGTTAGTCCAAGTAAAAGATGGTCCATTTAAAAGCATGACATAGTAACCAGAAAACATTCTCTCTCATACATACAAAAGTCTCCCACAAGTTTGCAACGCCACCAGGGGGAAAGACCCACACAGAGAATACACATTATCAGGGAGCACACATGAAGATCCATATGTCAGCAATCTATGCAGTCAAAATAAACCATGGAAGGTACGTGGAAAGGACATTTGTGTTCAAGGCACACACAAAGCCAAAGAAACCCACTCCTCCAATGCCATATGGCATTTGAAGATAATGTCCTTATAAATGCTCTCTATTAGGTGCCACTCTACTGATCATGATGTGACTTGTACTTTCATCACACAGTCTCTACTGGGCATCTTCATAAGTCTTCTGTTTGCTGAGCTTCACTCTACTTTTCATATTTTCAGGAAAAAATGCTGAAAAGAGCTATCTTATCTGTCATCTGCTAGGGTGCAGTGATTATAAAGCCTCTTCTTCAGTATGCCAGGCTGACAGCTCTTTAGTCAGCTCAATCTCTGAGTCACCATAAGCACCTAAAAATGCCACCAAACTAGAATGCCTCAAAGCTAAGACTAAGATTCTTTTTTAAAAATTGCCTGAATCTGGAGTGAAATCTGACATAGGTTTAAAAGCTCCTAGAACATCCTCTTTAAGCCATCATGGGATTTCCATGTATCAAAAATTCATTTTGTGAGATTTTGACAAAGAAACTCCCAAAAGAACTATGCTGAAGTTAGGCTTTAAAGACCACTTTATTCTAGGTTTCTCTTTAAATGGATATCTAATTAAATCTAAGCAAGAACAATCTAAGGATATATGGCAAAGATGTCTTCTACTTCAACACATACACACAAATATCCCACAAAAATAAAAATAAACAAATTCTGGAGCTATCTCCCTATAACAAAATCAAAGAATGGAAGGAACCTCAGAGATCACCTAATCCAATTTCTATAGTTGATGAAAGGGGGACCCAAAAAGATAATGTAATCTGCTGAAGTTCTCCTGAACCCAAGGTCTTCTAACTCCAGGCTTAACCCTGGGTCACACTGCCATCTTTTCTTACAAAATCCTGGAAGATTTTACTGTGGGAAATGATTCCTCTTGAAGGACAAAAAAATATATAGTACACACACACACACACATCCATAAACATTTACAGATTATTTTTTAATTATGTGTTACATTAGTCACATAAAATTCTTTTAGTTACAAGAAAAAAATTCTAGTTGAATAATTCATATTTAATGGTAAATCATGTTGAAGTAATTGCACTTTTTATTCGTACATTTTAAGGGACAAATGTTACCTTTGGAAATACATGACTTTCACTGAAATCTCAGACTATTATTAGAGTATGGCATTAACATTTCTGAAAATTGATTTCAGATTCAACTACTTACTATCCTGAATATGTATTTGTATTTCTATGAGGATCAGTGGAGTGAAATGGAAAATTTCCTCAATTATTACTAATAACTGAGACTTCTGAAAGAAGGCAAAGAAGCTATCTTGCATCTGTTTCCATTTTTTATTATTTTGTTGAACTTTCCAGATGTTCTTTAGTCTCAAAGGACCACATCAACTTGGTTCTCTTTATAATCACCTTAGTATCAGTAACAGTATCTGGACTGAGAAAATAAAAATGTTCGAAGATCCTTAATAGTGCTACATTTTTAATATTAAAAACATTCCAAAGCTACCAAGTACCAATTCTTCTATGCAAATAGCTTAAACAAATGGATTTAGAGGGACAGCAGAAAAGGCACAAGGGAAATGAGGGTGAAGTGAGCAGGAAATCAATCTGGAAGCACTCTGGTCCCTAGTGAGGTTTTATGTCTGTTGAAAGAAGACTCCAGTCCTGCAGGTGTGCAAACTACTCAAGCTTGACAGAGGAATAACATCTGCATCTCCTTTCAAGCTCTGTTTAACTTCAACATTCTTCCCAGGCCTCAAACTTTATCCTAGAAAGTCTTCAGTGAACATTCAAGATCTATATTTCACTTTTATGTAAGTAACAAATACTGTGTTTACTTCATCCTGCATATTAAGATTCTGGTTCGATGTGATGAGCTTTTCAGCTCCTTCATTTAAACCCTTGTCTGACCATTACGAAACACAAAAGAAATATAAACCTGATTCTACCCTCTTTCTCAAACTAAAAACTAACTATTATGGAAGTTTTGTTTGCTCTTCAGAAATAACTAGCATTGCTTGTCATAAATAAAGCGCAAAATTTCAAATCTTGTTGCAGTCACCAATGGTGGAGGAAGATTGCCACATTTTCCCATACACATTATGGTGGCAGAAAGGGTACCGTAGAGACTGACATTTCTGAAGACTTGTCTCGAAAATGTAAATGAATTCTGCCTGATATGGGATGGGTCCTTGTTTACACTTACTGTCTCACTCTGGGATGCTTCCAATGAGACTAAAGAATTGAAAATAGGGAGTGGGGGCAAAGGACGAGACCTCTGGATTGTCTTTCTAGCTGCAAGAGAAACATGAAGAGAATTCTCTGAGAGACAAAGAAGGAGGAAAACTTTGGGTGCACGTGACAGTGAAAGAGTCTAGGTTAATTCCTAGCACATATGGGATTAGGATTAACCAACACTATACTCATGAATGTCTCTTGTCTTGTCGTTCTTCTACGTAACACAAACACTGCAGAACCCCTCAGAGATCAGAGGATATTTCCCAGGTGACCTAGTCTGATCCATACGTGAACTGGATTTACCTCTATGACAACTCAACAGACAGTCATGTAGTTTCCTCATTAATACACTCAGGGAAGGAGAATACTATACCTTTTCAGAATGCCCATTCTTTTTTGATAGTTCTAATTATTAGGAATTATTTCCTTCTACGGAGCTGACATCTGCTTCTTTTCAACTTTCTCCACATTGGTTCCTAGTGCTGCATTCTGGGGCTGGACAGAGTAAATTTAATTCCTGCAAGTCCATGCCCCTTCAAGGTTAAGTTCCAAAAAACTACAAGCAGGTTCAAGGCAAACTCTGGATTAATACTAACTCAAAACACAAGTTTACACCCCCCGCAAAAGGGCTTCTCTTACTAGACCAAACCAGAACATACACTGATCCAAAACTAAAAACATTTAATTAAAACATATAGTGACATAAACGACAAAGAGAATGGACCACATATTCACAAAGCCCACAAAGGGTCAATATCAGTGGGAAAGAGATCTCACAGAATCCAGACAATGGAAGACCCTAAGGCTTCTTCTCATCTGGAACACTGATTTGCCCCCAGAGCTGCTTTCCTGCCGAGGCTCTGGTGTGCAAGCTAGGCTGTCTTCTCTGCTGCACCTTCATCAATGCACAATCAGCTTTGAATCATGGCTGCTGGTATCCTCTGATGGAATCCGCTTGCTACACTGCCTTCTTCTGATTCTCTACAGACTTGTAGTTGGCTTTACATACTATTCCCAGCATGGTTCCTGGCCCCAAACTATCTTCCCAGTCCCATTTTACATGACCTTCCCCCGCCCCAATCATGCACTCAGTGACCCAGACAACAAGCTTTCTATCGGTTCCTTACTCATAGCATTCTATCTCCAATCTCCACATCTTTGTACTAACCATCCCAAATCCCTGACATGTCCTTATCAACCCCACCTTACAGAAGTCCTCTCCTACTTCAAGACAAAGCTCAAATGCCACCTTCAACATGAAAGTTTTCCTGATTGTCCCAACTGCCAGAGTCCTCCCTCCCAAATGACCTTTTGTTTAATTAATTTGTATTTATTTATAATATTTTTGTATTTATTCTGTATATACTAACATATAGACATTTATATGTGTGCATATACATATAGGAAGATGTAGACATATATGTATGTATACATACAAACACAATACATATTCATACACATACATATGTATGCATATGCATCCATATATATATATTTGTGTGTATACATATAGGAAGATGTAGGGGGGCGGAGCCAAGATGGCAGCTAGGAAGCAGTGACTGGCATGAGCTCCCCACCAAGTCCTTCCAAAAACCTATAAAAAATGGCTCTGAACCAATTCTAGAGCTGCAGAACCCACAAAGTGGCAGAGGGAAGCAGGGCTCCAGCCCAGGACAGCCTGGATGGTCTCTGGGTAAGGTCTGTCCTGCACGGAGCTCCCAGCTCCCAGCTGAGGGGAGCAGAGCTGAGCCCAGCAGAGCCCAGCGTGCGCAGCGGCCAACCGACCAGACCAGCAACCGAGCAGAGAGTGCCCTACAGTTATGAATTACTGAGCTGTGGCATGTACCAGACCTCTCAACCCACAAAGAGCAAAGACAACAGAAAAGGTTAGTGGGAAAAGCTGTGTGACTGAGTTTGCGGTTGGGCCACCGCCCCTGGGGCAGCGGAGGTGGGGCAGCTTTAGAACTAGGGCTGCAGTTGCTTCTGGCCCCAGGCCCACCTGGTGGGAGGAATTAAGTGGCTGATCAGAGCAGGAGTGAAGAGCCTGCTGAAGATTTAAGCCCAGTTCAGGTAGGGGGTTCTTCGGGAAGGAGGAGTGCTGGTGAGGAAGCGCATCCGCCCAAGCATGGAACATAGAACTCTTTAGTCAC
>JAQQSZ010005113.1:0-13955 GCA_028646595.1 Phalanger gymnotis
GAAAGATTACTAAGTCTGAGACTGAATCTGGGTTTGTTTTCACTGCCTGGCCATGTTCCCAGCCAACTCACTTGACCCTTGAGTTTTTCAGCGGGGTATGACTGCTTGTAGTGTAAAGAGTACTTTGTTCCAAGCTTGGGGGGATGCATCAGCTCTGCCACACCAGCACTCCTCCTTCCCCAAGAACCCCAACTTGGACTGGACTCAGATCTTCAGCAGGCTCTTCACTCCTGCTCTGATCCACCATTTAATTCCTTCCACCATGTGGGCCTGGGGCCTGAAGCAACTGCAGCTCTAGTTCTGTAGCTGCCCCACCTCTGCGGCCCCTGGGGTGGTGGCCAAACCCAGAACTCCATCCCCCTGTCCCTAGCAGCTTTTCCCACTAACCTCTGTTGTCTTCGGTGTTTGTGGTTTAAGAAGTCTGGTATCTGCTACAGCTCACTGATTCAGGGCACTAGGGCCTACTCAGCCTGGCTCCTGCTCTGGTGGGTCCATGCCACCCATGCTGGGCTCTGCTCTGCTCCCAGCTCCATGTGGGATAAACCTTACCCAGAGACCATCCATGTTATCCTGGGCTAGAGCCCTGCTTCCCTCTGCTATTTTTTGGGTTCTGCAGTTCTAGAATTGGTTCAGAGCCATTTTTCATAGGTTTTTGGTGGGACTTGGTGGGGAGCTCACCCTAGTCCCTGCTTTCTAGCTGCTATCTTGGCTCCGCCCCAGTCCAATACTTTTTAAGCAAACTCTTACTGATATATTTTCCAGGACAATTGTTTTTCTAGTGAGAAATTTCACATTTTCTTCCATTTTTTTTCATTCTTTTTACTTTATTTTATTTTTTTTCTTGATGTCTTATGGAATTAATAACTTCCACTTGACCAATTCTAATTGTTAAGGAGTTACTTTCCTCATTGAGCATTTCTACCTCTTCTCCCATTTGGCTCTTTTAAAAATACATTATTTTCGTCAGTATTTTTGTGTCTGTTTTTAACAAGCTGTTACTTGTCTTTTTATATTTTTTCCCTTTCTTTAATTTCCTTACCTATTTTTTTCATCTGCCACACATTTGATTTTGAAAAAAAAGTCACCTTTTAATCTTTTCCAGGAATTCTTGTTTTGCTTGTGTCTAATTCACAGTTTTTTCTTTGAGGTTTTACTGAACCTGTTTTGCTCCATTTTCTTTATTTTTGAGTTTGCACCTTAATCTTCTCTATTACCGTAGTAGTTTATGGTCAGGTTATTTTTTCATTGTTTTCTCATTTTACACCCTATTTCTTGATTTTGAGATTTTTGTTAAAGTTGTGCTCAGTTATTGGCATGGAGTAGTGAAGGGCCTGAATGGCTAAAACTTCAGGTATTTTAACACTACTGTTTTCAGAGCTAGTTTGGAGGATTTGGAAGTTTTTGGTGCCTCCAAGGTGGTGTGATCTGGACAGAGGTGTTGTCACAGCTCTCCTTTCTATATTCTGGTCCTTATTCAGGAAAGACCTCTGAATCCATTAGATTGCAATTTATATTGCTCCTCAGGGCCTTTTCTCCCTTGGAATGGAAAGTGTTTTTCTCAGTCCTTGAATTATGACACAGGAGTGAGTATAAGCAATAGAGTTACCCACCACTGTCTTGTCATATTCAGTATTAACACTGGTTTCTACTGTCATCTCTTTCTAGCCAGTTGCCAGGACCCCTTATTACCTCTTCAGAGCTTCTGAAGCTTCTTCTTCTCCCACCACCAACTGGTCCCACCAATGGTGTTTCATCCATATGGACTTTGGGTCAGCTTCCACCCCATTTCACAGATCTCTCTTTCCAACCTCATAAATTGTCTTGGGCTGGAAGAATATTTCACTCTGACCTTTTGTTAACTCTGCAAACTCCGGATTTGATTTGAGGCACTATTTTAAAATTGTTGGGAGGATAATGTTGGTAGAAATCAGCTGAGTGTTGTCTCTACTCTGTCCTCTTGTCTCTGCCCCCAAATGTCCATTATTCTAATTTATAAGGGAGTATGGACTGTTTTGAAAGTTTGTCAGACTCTTTTGTACTTCTATGCATTAAAGTATCAAAATACAAAAAACTTTTTGATTAAGAAAAAGTTTGCCTGTTCTTTAAGTTAATATGATTCATGATATTTTTGTTAAATAAAGCTTATAAATTCTCCAGTGTCTATCCCAGTTGTTGTCCATAGTGGAATGCCTTATAACTTCGTAGTACAAAGTGGTTAACCTCTATTCTGAGAAAATTAAACTGACCTTTAGCTAGGCTTTACATGTATGCTTTGATCTAATGAACGAGGCTGAGAACATTGTGTGATTATACAAAATCTACAAATTTCTGTATACCAGGTAGGTATTCATCAGTGCCCAATTTATCAACATTGCATTGAAAAAATAAGTTCACCTGACAATAGGTAGGGCATCAAAAGTATGATATACAAATATTTAGCATCCACCTCTACAATGTTTCTGTCATTCTCATTCAGTCACAATGCCAAGACGTTGACATTTTCCTATAATGCTATTTTAATGCATTCTCAGTAGCTTATTTTTTCAAGTATTTGATGAAAGGTTTCACAGTTGTCTTGTGACATTATCTCATCTTTCTAAGATGGTCAAGAAAGTGGCACACAGAGGAAGCAATTCAAAACTAATTCCCAGGAATTCTAAAATTAACCCACTAGCAGGCTCATCCTTTCTCCACAGGGATTTTCCCAATATAGTTGACATTTATAAATACATGTCATTTGTGCCTCCTTCCTCCTCACTCTGGACACGTTTATTTTTTTTCTGTATTAGATTTAATGTCTAAGCAGTCACATCTAACTTCCAACTTTCCTATTCAAATTAGCAAAAAAAAAAAAAAGGATGGACATGTTTAAATCCTTCGGGGGACAAATAACATTATTTTGTTAACTTGTTGATAAATATATTAAATTCAAAATATTTTCCCAAGGAGAATGATAGATGATAGGTTGATAGATAGATAGATAGATAGATAGATAGATAGATAGATAGATAGATAGATAGATAGACAGATGTATTGGCAAGCAGATTGGCACAGTGGCATAATATTTAATGACGGGCTCACCAAAAAATTTTCATGACACTCTTCTAAGCTTAATATGCATCTTTAATATTTTTTCTATCTCTTTCTCAAGGTTATACAATCACTAAAAGAGGAAATCAGTCATGTATTTTTAGGAATTACTTTTGCCAAATTCCAACTTCAGTCCAAAACAAGTGGATTTGAGCCATCTCCAGTTATCTCCTGCACACTCCTGGACAGACAGATGGACAGACAGACAGACAGACAGACAGACAGACAGACACACACACACACACACACACACACACACACACACACACACAGGCAAACATCAGAAGGCAACAATGCCTTCAGTTGTTTGTTCAGATAATTAGGGAGGTTTAGCTGATACAATTTTCAATCTTTAGAATCTTTTCAATCATCATAACCTTTAGATCTAGCCCTCCTCCCACCCAACAAAAACCAGTTCTTAAAAATAATGCCATTATTTTAACAAAGAAAATACACCAGGAATTGTTTTGTTTAACCATTTCTGCATTACACAGGAATGCACTATTTGGAGCCACAGTTTCATCAGAAAATTTTAAAGGAACTGGCCTATAATGCAATTAGTATGGCAAAAAGAACACCGAATTGGGAGCTAGAACTCAACCCCTTACCACCTATGTAATCTTAAATAAATTACCTAACCTTCTCAAGAATTTATATGCTATAAATTAAGAAATTTTAATATTAAGAAATGATCAACATGCATTATGTTGATTATGTGCTGGGTACTGTGCTAGGAACTAGGAATAAAGAGACAAAAAATGGTTCCTGAAAGCTCAAGAATCTTTCAGAAAACTTACAGTCTATAAAGGGAGAGAACATGGACATATGCACTTATTTACAAAAATGTAAGGTAATTTTGGTTTAGAAGATGCTAGTAGCTGGGAGTATAAAGAGAGATTTCATATGTCAGCTTTTATCATAGGGATTTTGTGAATATCAACTTAAGTTAAGTAAGATCATATATCAGGAGAAGCAAAAGGACCTAAAAGATAACCTAACATAACCGTATCATGTTACTGAGGCACAGAAAGGTGAAATGACTTGCGCAGGTCACTCAACTAGGAGGTAGCAGAGTCGGTATTTGAATTTAATTCCTTTGATACCAGAATCCTACTGCAGAACACTACATGTCATGTCTGTATAAGCACTTACTGTAGGGGAATACAGATGAGAGGTATTATTATTATTATTATCATTATTATATAGTTTGTTACCCTACTCCCAGCTCCCAGCCCTCGGGTACTCTAATTTCTGTTCAAACTGTCCTGCCTGCTATTTCTTCTCCATGATAATCCATCCTCTGCTTTCATGTCCTGCTGATCTGCTTTACTAAGGAAAGTAACATTAAGGGTTAAAAATCTTATTTTAATCCAACATATACATATAAACTCACTTAATTCAGGAGGAACAGCCAGCAACTTGAAGTTCAGAGCAAGTACAAACATACACAACATAAACAGACCAGATCACAATTCATAGTTACCAAGAAACCATCAACATCTGAGTTGATGAGCTGGGAAGCTCTTAGAGTGGCTTCCCAGAGTCCCACTCCAATATTCCTCCAGGAGTGAGAACCTCAAGCAAACAATTCCATTCTCTCTTTTTATACAGTCTTTGGAGGCCATCAAATGTTGTCTGAGCCACTAGAACTTAGGCGTATACTATTGGCTCTGGCCTTAGCAACTTCCCTTAGGACTCTGAGGGCTTCATGCCCACATGGGCTTAGCATCTAGTGGTTAGGGTTTTGAGCCTGGGGCTTTGCACCTAGTGAGGCTCAATCAAAGACAATTAATTTAGCATTCTAAAACTGTAAAAAAAAAAGTCCCAACTTAATTAATATTGCATTAATATGTGATTTTTTCAAGTATATGTAAAAACAATTTTGTATTAGGTTTTTTTTTAAATTTCGAGCTCCAAATTCTCTTTCTCTATCCTCTCCCCACTCATTAAAAAGGAAAGCAATTTGATATAGGTTGTACATGTGTAATCATGCTAATTATATTTCCATGTTAGTCATGTTGTAAAAGAAAAAAATAGACTATAAAATAAAGCAAAAACAAGTATGCTTCAGTCTTTATACTCCATCAATTCTTTCTCTGGAGGTGGATAACCTTTTCAGTAATAAGTCCATCAGAATTGTCTTTGTTTTATTTTTTTTGGAGGGGGGAAGGCAGGGCAATTGAGATTAAGTGACTTGCCCAATGTCACACAGCTAGCAAGTGCGTCAAGTGTCTGAAGTCGGATTTGAACTTATGTCTTCCTGACTCCAGGGCTGGTGCTCTACTCACTGTGCCACCTAGCTTCTCTCAGAATTATCTTTGATAACCGTATTGCTGAGAGAAGCTAAGTCATTCACAATTGATCATCATACAATATTGCTGTCACTGGGTACAATGCTCTGCTGGTTCTGCTCCTCACTTTATAGTAGTTCATGTAAATATTTCCAGGTTTTTCTGAAATCAAAATGCTCATAATTTCTTACAGCACAATAGTATTCCATCACATTCATATACCACAGCTTGTTCACCCATTCCAAAATTTATGGGAATCTCCTAAATTCCTACTTCTTTGTCGCTACCGAAAAAGGCTGCTATATATTGAGAGAAATGATTATTAATAACCAATGATTTGTGGACATCCAGAGTTCCCCCTTTTTTAAAGTCTGGATTTTAAAAGTTTGTTCTCTTGAAAGACATTAATGATAATGAGATTGGACTTTCTTGTTCAGACTCTACCCATATGGGGAAAGCACTGTGTTCTGCTTAGGCTTGAGTCGAGGATAAATTCTTTGAATTGGTTGCCCATGGCTTGGGGGTAACTTAAGAAGTAAATGACATAGTCAAAGTTCAGGTCCAACCCCTCATTGTAATATTCATTCTTTCATTAATCCTTAACCAATCATAGTTGATTGCCACCCTTGAGAATACTCCTCTTCTAATGGGCATATAAAGCTGTGAGCTGCCTCCATGATTGCCTTTGGTCTAAGAAACAGATGGCCAGATGACCATTCTTTTATTAATAAGGCATTATTAATGAAATGATTAAATTACCCAGAAATTATGTCTCTCAAACATTTTTAAACATCACATATATTTTTTGTACAAATAGTTCTTTTTCCTTTTTTATTTAAATCTTTTTGTGATACAGACCTATTATTGGTATTGCTGGATCAATGGGTATCCACAGTTTTATAACCCTTTGAACATAATTCCAAATTGCTCTCCAGAATGGGTGGATCAATTCACAACTCTGCCAACAGTGCATTAGTGTCTGAATTTTCCCACATCCCTCTGACATATATCATTTTCCTTTTCTGTGTAACTAACCAATATGATAGGTGTGATATGGTGCCTCAGAGTTGTTTTAGTTTGCATTTCCCTAAGCAATATTTGTTTTGAGCATGTTATATATGACTATAGATAGCTTTGGTTTCTTCATCTGAAAACTGCCTGTTCATATCCTTTGATCATTTATCAACTTGGGAATGACTTGATTTCTTGTAAGTTTATCTCCCTATATATTTGAGAAATAAGGCCTTTATCAGACAAACTTGCTATAATTTTTTTCTCTAGTTTTTTGCTTTCCCTTTAATCTTAGCTGCATTAGTTTTCTTTTTTTCTCTTTTTTGTGCAAAACCTTTTTTTATTTAATGTATAAAAATACCCATCTCACATGTTATGATGCCCTCTATCTCTTGTCCAATTATCAATCCTTCCTTTATCCACAGATATGACAGGTAAATTAATCCATGCTCTCTTAATTTGCTTATGGTATCTTTCTTTAGGTCTAAATCATGTAATCCACTATGACATCTGCTTCCATTTTATGGATGAGTTTATTCCATTCACAATAACAATTGTGATTTCTAACTGTATATTTCCCTTCATCCTACATTTCCCACTGTTTATCTTTATCTCTTTTTCTTCTTTCACCGTTTTGATCCTTAAAATGTATTGTTTCTGATCACTGCCTCTCCCAATCTTTTCTCCCTTCTATCAGCCCCAATTTTACCCCTCCTACTTCTTATTGGTAAAATAGATTGCTATACCCAATTGAGTGTGCATGTTATTCTCTCATTGTGCAAATTCTGATGACAGTAAAGTTCCACTATTGCCCACTACATCTCCTATCCACATTAGCCTCTCCATTGTAAAAGCTCTTTCCAGTCTCTTTCATGTGAGGTGATTTACTCCATTCTACCACTATTCCCCCTTGTCCCCTTAATTTTATATTATTGGATAGCATCTCATCACAGTCAAATCTCACCTGCGTCCTCTGTCTGTATATACTCCTTCTAATTTCCCTATTAATGATGAAGTTCTTAGGAGTTAGAAGTATCGTCTTCCCACTTAGTTGTAAGAGCAAGTAAAGTGGGACTTTTTGTTGTCTTTTGTTTTGGAATGCTTCTCAGCAGTAAGGCAATCAAATGCCTTTGATTGAGTTTTCTGTTTGAATCAAGAGTCTTTGATTGAATCAAGTGTCTTTGATGACCTGCTTAAGTCACAAGAAAGTCTAAGTCACATGAGTTTGAGTCACATGGTTGTGATACCTTCTGACCCTGAAGAAGTGTGTATATGCTCTGAGGTTAGCATTTTGCTTTGAGGCTCACTCACTGAAAGTGTGTCCTGTGATTTGACAAGACGAGACTCTGAGTAGCTGTTGGAGCAACTGTGGCTTTGAAAAACCCTGATATTGGTGCTTCTCTCTCTGGTAAATAATGATGTAATGTCTTGGAGAGACAGCTAGAAGCCTGTTTGCTGATTTATGTTATTTTGCTCTGTTTATATAATTTCTGCTTGTAATTTCTGTTTGTATTTCTTCTGAAGTCCAGGGTGCTGACTTTTCCCCCTGAACTAAGTGAATGATATATGTATGCTTACTTAAAGTGATATTGAAAACACCTTAAAGTTGTTTTCCTTTGAAAAGCAGATAAAAGAATCTGTGCTAGCAGCCCTCCTGTGTGCAGGTGTTATTGGCCTGACACAGCCATAGTAGTGGCAAGCAGCATTGTTTTAACTCATTCATTCCCTTATGACATCTCTTTCATTTTTACTTTCTTATGCTTCTATTGAATATTGTGTTTAAAAGTCAGATTTTCTATTAGCTCTGGTCTTTTTATCAGGAATGCTTGAAACTTCTTTATTGCACTAAATATCCATTTTTGCCCCTGAAGGATTGTATTCAATTTTACTGAGTAGGTGATTCTTTGTCACAATCCTAGCCTCTTGGCCTTCTGGAATATAAAATTCCAGGTCCCCTGACTTTTTAATGTAGAAGTCACTAAATCTTTTGTGATAGTAGCTGTGACTCCACAATATTTGAATTGTTTCTATCTGAATGCTTACAATATTTTCTCCTTGATGTAGGAGCTCCAGAATTTAGTTATAATATTCCTGGGAGTTTTCATTTTGGTATCTCTTTTAAGAACTGATAAGTACATTCTTTCAATTCCTATTTTATCCTCTTATTCTAGGATATCAGGACAATTTTCCATGATAATTTCTTGAAATATAAAGTCTAGGCTCTTTTTTGTGACCATGGCTTTCAGGTAGTCCAATAATTTTTACATTATCTCTCATCAATCTTTTAATAAGGTCTTTTGGTTTTTTTCCAAAGAGATATTTTGCATTTCTTCTATTTTTCATGCTTTTGACTTTGTTTTATTGTTTTTTGATGTCTCATGGAGCCATTAGCTTCCACTTGCTGATTCTAATTTTTAAGGAATTTTTTTTTCAGTGAGTTTTTGCACATTCTTTTCAATTGTGCTTTTTAAGGAGTTCTTCTCTTTTGTGAATTTCATACATCTTTTTTTTTTCCTTTTGGCCAATTCTACTCCTTAAGGAGTCTTTTTCTTTGGTGGATTTTTGTGAGTCTTTCATCATTTGTCTTATGCAGATTTTTAAGTTGTCATTTTCTTCAATATTTTTGACCCTCTTTTAACAAGGTGTGAATTCTTTTTTTGCCCATGATTTTCTTGCATCACTTTCATTTCTTTCCCCATTTTTCCTTTGCATCTCCTATTGGATTTTAAAAATCTTTTTTTGAGCTCTCCAGGAATTTTTTTGGGGGGCCTGAAGCCAATTTACATTTATCTTTCAGGCCTTGGATATAGTTGTTTTGGCATGGTTGTCTTTGTCTGAGTTTATGTTTTGATCTTCACTGTCACCACAGTAGCATTCTACAGTCAAGTTCTTTGTGTTTCTGCTGTTGTTTGTTCATTTTTCATTCTTATTTCTTGACTTTCAACTTTATGTTAAAGTTGGTCTTTGCTCCTGAGATGAAGGGAGCATTTTACCAGGCTTCAGATTTTTCTTGCTACTGCTTTCAGAGCTAGTTCTGGGAGTTCTCTAAGTTTTCAGTTCTTCCAAGGTGGTATGATCTAAAAAGAGGTGTGATCAGTGCTCTTTTGGACTATTCTCTTTCAGCAGCCACAAGTATTCTTTTCTGCCCAAGAACTGTGACAAGGGTCCCCTCTTCTGCTAATGTTTCACTTAACCATGGGGAAATCACTCAGAACTGCTTATGGGCAATGGAAAAGAATCATGCACTGGGTACTAGGAAGGGGTTTCCAGGAATCTCCTTCTGATTGCTCATTTGACCCTCTACTGTCCATGGACTGAGAGCTCCAGACAACTCTGGGAGCAACAAGTGATTATTCAGTCATTCCCAGGGATGACTGCTGACTTGCCCACGAGCTCTCTGTGCCTGATTGTGCTCCATTTCCCCCACTGAAACAAATATATTCTGCCACCCTTCTAAGTTGTCTTGGGCTGCAAAATTATTTCATGTTAGCTTTTTTTCTTTCTGCCACTCTAGAATTCATTTTGAGACATTATTTAATGTTGTTCAGAAGTAAACCTGGGAGAGCTTAGGCAAGTCTTGCCTTTACCACACCATCTTATCTCTACACCTTGTGTGTGAATTCTCAAAGGAAAATTCTGTGTTTGGCCTTCAGTTTTTGAGACTTAGTGTGCTAGATGGTACAATGGATATGTTCTGCACCTGAAATCAGAAAGACCTGAGATCAAAGACAGCTTCAGACACTCTTAGGTTTTGTGATACTGGACCATTCACTTAACCATTGCCTTAGTTTCCTCAAATGAAATGGAAATAATAATGGGACCTATCTTCCACATTTGCTGTATGGGTCAAATGAAATAATAGGGAAAGGGTAAAGGGGAGGGAATATGCTTTTATATATTACCTACTAAGTGTTTTTTACAAATATATCATTTGATCTTCATTTGATAATATTTGACATAATAGGCCCTTAGCATAGGGCCATAATAGATACTTAATAGATGCTTACTTTTTTCCTTTCCTTTCTTCATGGAAAGTAAAGACCACTTGTGGAATGGCTAAACAGATATTTCAAATTTATCTACAACCTGTATTATACAAGCAAACAAAGAACAACTATAACGGAGGACTGGCAAGGCCCAGATTTCCTGTCTCACCACAGTATGAGTTTCATTATCCTTTCTATTGTAGGATTTTCCTTCTAGAAGTTATCTTCTCTGAGTAGGGTGTTGCTAAGTAAATATTTTCCATCCTAGCAGCTAGTCCCCAATTCTGGAATCTAAAAACTCTCAATTGATGAGATACTAGCCAAGATATTAATGTCTGCCTTTTCAGGATCACTGGTGGCTTATTATTGTTTATAAATATAAACAAAAAATGTGGAAGATCTGGAAAATCTAGGGACTTCATCTTCAGCCTTCACTAGGGAAGCTTGTCTCCTGCTGCCATATGCTTTGGGTCTAAGTTGCCATTAATGTTCATTGATCAGATGACAAACACATACCTCCCTTTTGTTGGAAGTATGGGAGAGAGAAATCATGCAAAAAGAGTTTCATATTACCAAGTTATTGCCACTTATCTCATTTTATAAACCACAGATGAGGAATTTGCTCAGAAAAGTTGATTCTTCCCTGTCTTCGTCACGCATGTTTTCTGAAGCAGCCCTAGCCATTAAATACCAATCAGAATTGCTCCTTAATTCCACTTATAAAGGGGCCAAGGCTCTTTCCTAGTTCATGGGAATTGCCCCTTCTTAATCAAGGCCAATGCCCTATAACCTCATCGAGATGACTAGAGAGAGTCTCTCTTATAGGCTTCCTTCAATAGTGAGGTACACATCTATCCAATACTTTTCATAGCAATACAAATATCATATGAAAATATATGTTATTCAACTCACATGGATCCTCTAGTTTTGGTATTGAGCTTGAATTCTTAGTAAGATTTTCTACAGAATAAAGTAATAAATCTATTAAATGCAGGTCTTGAAAGAATTGCTAATTTTAATTACTTAAATTCCCCTATTCATGTCAGGATTCTGCTAGAAATAAATCATATTTGAATATATGAGGTACCATTTACAATCCACAAGGATCAATACATGAAATGTAAAGGACCACTTCTGGTGAATGAAATCTTCACTGACATTATTAAGAACATTTGATTAAATGTCTCTGAGATGCTTTGTAGATATTTCAAGAAAAGACCAGCTCATCTCTCTTTAAACGACCCATAAATGTCAATATGACAACAGTATGTACCCTGTGTTTTTAGTAACTCGCAGTCATGTAATTATGAATATCTGAGTTTAAACCCTGAGTAGAAGAAAAAAAATATCTAAAGGCTTGAGTCCCTCTGCACAGTAAATAATGAAATATCTTTAGAATCGTTCTCATGTGATGAGACTTTAGAAATTCATTTTCTATACGTAATCATTACATTGGGTGAAAGAAGAAAGCTTTCTCTCATGGGTGCTTTGAAGTGGAAACTTTTTAGGAGCTCTAATAGTTTGTCAACCAATTTAAATAACAGATGTCACTTGATAAATTAAGTAGATTTCTGAAGTAACTTTTACTATGTAAGCAGCATTAATCAGAATTTTGCATAAATAAAATGGATTTTGTCTCTTTCAAAAAAGTTTTTTTTATTTTTATTTTTCAATATTCACTTTTATAACATTCTTAGTTTTAAATTTTTTCCCCCTCCTTTCCTTTCTCACCTTCCCAAGAGCACATATGATCTGATACAGGTCATACATGTACAATCATATTAAACATATTTCCACATTGGTCATGTTATAAAGAAGCATTAGAACCAAGGAGAAAAAACAGGAGAAAGAAAAAAAAAACAACAAAAGAAGGAAAATAGTATGTTTTGATCTGCTTTCAGACTCCATATTTCTTTCTCGGGATGTGGATAGCATTTTCCATCATGACTTTTTTGGTATTGTCTTCAATCATTGCATTGTTGAGAAGAGCTAAGTCTATCAAAGTTTGTCATTGCACAATGTTGCTATTACTGTGCACATTAGTTTCCTGGTTCTGCTTACTTCCCTCAACATCAATTCATGGAATCTCTTTTTTATGGAGCATTTATGTGAATTCTAACTTTAACAACAAATGAAATCTCATGGCTTAGACTGCTCTCTCCTTCACCAATTTGGTATTTACCACTTTTACTAAATACATTAATATTCATTAGGGCTATAAAATATTATGATTTTATTTGAAAAAAATCTTTGTTTTACATAAGATAAGAAGATATTTCTCTACTGTCACCTTGATAATCGATTCTCAAATATCCCTTTCATTGGAAGAGAGTGGTAGCCCATATCCAAATGGTGTATAGGCTAAAAAAACAATCTGTTATATTTGGTTGGATAATATGTTTTAGTTCTTACATTTAAACATAAATTGATATAATATTATTGAAGTTAACAGTATATCAAACAAAATAAAGAAGCTGCAGTATTAAAGAGTTGATTAAAGAGGTTTTGGGAATGGTTTCTTGTTGTCAGATTCCAGTACCCTGCTCTCATTCTCTTTGGTTGTTTCCTAGGTGTGGACTGTATCAACATCTCTCAGATTGCTGCAAATACATATTAGTCCAAGATTAATCATAGAAAGACTTTTGATCTGGATTTCATACCTTTGGGTAGTAGAGATAGCAAGTGGGGAATAAAAAAGTTTTCGGAAAGTAATTAAATCATTAAGCATTTTGGCCTGGAGTGGATTTTTCCTGTTCCCCAGATTGACTAGAGTGGCAGGTTTTGTTATGTCAATATTAAGCAAAATAGACAACTCCCATAAGAACTTGAGGGCAATTTAGATAATCTGCCTGAGGATAATTGACAATCAAACAGATTTCCATTTTATGGGAAAGGACAAGCATGCCTATTCAGTAAATAATCTCAGCATCGTATTAATTTAGTGCACCTTATTTTATTATCTAATTTGACATGTTTATAAACCCAAGGTAAAGATTTAGAAATTTTCCATTATCCTAATTGTTTTAGCTTATCAAGAGTTCAAGTCCCACCTATGTAGTTTGTTATGGTTTTTGGAGTTTTGTCCCTGTGTTGTTAAGCAAAGTTGTCTCATTAGCATGGCTTTTGTTTCTTTTGAGCGGAAGTACTTTCAGCTGTTAAGTGCTAAGCCCCAGGCCCAGGGCCCTGTCAGGTGTGAAACCTGTGTGGGTGTGGATTGGTGACTTAGGAGGGGCCAGCTCGGGAACCAATGGTCTCTGGTCATTGAGGTGGGGCTTGAGAATGCCGGAAGCTCTGCTGCGAGGAGGGGTGAGCCAGGAGACAACTTCAGGGGAGGCAGAAGCTGTGGAAGCCAGAAGCTGCAGAAGCAGGAAGCTGTGGAAGCAGGGCTTACCCGAGTGTGAGCAGGAACATGAGGCCAGTGAAAATGATTTGGCTAAATACTATCTTGTTTTTCTGTGGCCTCCTGGTTGCTCTTGTGAGATGGGCTTTCTGGGCCTGGAGTCTTTTTGTCAAGATGTTGGAATGGGGAGGCTGGTTCAAGTTTTTGCTGCGGTGGGGCCTAAATAAATTTCTTGTT
>JAQQSZ010005114.1:0-13955 GCA_028646595.1 Phalanger gymnotis
ATCAAGGAGAACTGCCCTGATATTCTAGAACCACAGGGCAAAATAGAAATTGGAAGAATCCACAGATCACCTCCTCGAAGAGATCCCAAAAAGAAATCTCCTAGGAATATTGTCGCCAAATTCCAGAGCTCCCAGATCAAGGAGAAAATACTGCAAGCAGCCAGAAAGAAACAATTCGAGTATTGTGGAAACACAATCAGAATAACCCAAGATCTAGCAGCTTCTACATTAAGAGATCGAAGGGCTTGGAATATGATATTCCAGAGGTCAGTGGAGCTAGGATTAAAACCAAGAATCAACTAACCTACAAAATCGTGTATCATGCTCCAAGGCAAATATGGACTTTCAATAAAATAGAGGACTGAAGAGAGTGATGATGGGGGAGTGGAGACCAGAGAGCTGCAGAGGACTGAGGAGGGGGAGGACACAGGCAAGCAAACAGTGATGAGGGAACTG
Source organism: Phalanger gymnotis (assembly GCA_028646595.1). Classification (NCBI taxonomy): domain Eukaryota; kingdom Metazoa; phylum Chordata; class Mammalia; order Diprotodontia; family Phalangeridae; genus Phalanger; species Phalanger gymnotis. Next base: position 457 of record JAQQSZ010005114.1, read on the forward strand.
AGAGCCAGAGAAGTGAAGATGCCTGCCCAAGGTCACATAGGTAAGCAGCAGAGCGTGAATGTGAAACCGGACCTCCAGACTCCAAAATCAAGGCTCTTTCTACTAACCCACCAAGGCAGTTCCATACAGTCTCCAAGTTCAGTTTCCATATACACATCAGTCCTCCATGAATTTTCAAAAATGACTGCTTACAAGCTCTGCAAAGACCTTGGCCAGTTGTTGAAATCTGGTCCACAGACTTTACCAGACTGCCAGATGGGTCCCTGAGAGAAAAAGGTGCTCTATTACCATTCATTGGCCTCACTGATGGAGAAACCCAGGACCAGAGACGTGAAGAATTCCACAGGATGACCAAAGTAGCTGGGCTGAGACTAAAATTAGGCCCCCCAAGTCCAAATCTGAGTTAATGACTTGTGCATGCTATTTTTAATTTGCCAACAACCTCGTCCTACTTGAAGAACAGAACAACTGGATTGCCAACTAGAAACAAAAGTCGTGATTTCCAGTGAGAACAGCAGGCCACAAGCTCTTTAAGCTAAAAGTAAACCTGTCCTTGCAATCTTAGCATGGCACCCCGGAGATGCAACTACAAATAGGCAATATTTTGTCTTTTGTTGTCAAAGAGGACCATGATGTCACGGAAATGATGATGTAACCTGCAGGTGACTTTGATTTGAGTGAGTCAGGGCTTTGCAAGGTTACCAGCCTCACTTTCTCCTCTGGAGCCAGTGCAACTACGAATAAGGCAACTACCTAATACTTAAGAATCTTCACTCAAAAATAGAGTTTATCCATTTATATTGCCCATGAGAGTAACAACTGCCCAAGAATCCCATACATTGACATAGGACAGCCTTTATTCATTAGAGAATATAAGTTCCTAGAGGTAAGGTATTAGCATTCTCTGTGCCTAGCACAGAGCCTGATTCGCAGTTAATAAATGCTTGTCAGTAGACTGACAGATCGAAAAAAAAGGGATGAGAGGAGTTCTCTCCAGGAAATGTGTTCACTTTGTGATTTTTAAATAAGGGTCATTGTTTTGAACTTTTGCTTGCAGGTCAAGAATTTAAACTTGTCCTCAAAACTATTTTAAAATGGAAACAAGCTTAGACTTTCAAAATCACGTATTGACTAAATGTAAGAAAAATGGTTTTAATTTTTAAAACAACCTATTAATGAGAAAACAAGATAGATTTTCTTCAATGAATGGGCTAAATTAAATAGAATAAATTTTCACCCCCCAAGTCTGTAAGGAGGGTGAGAAGCAGAGGCAGAGAAGTGAGGGGGTAGAAAGTCTTCTTGTTATTTGTTTTTAAAATTATGATCCATTGAAATTAAAGGATTAGGAGTAAAAGGATTGTGCAGAAACTTGCAAGTTTCTAGTGTTCCTGGTACTTCTAGAAAATTGCCTGAAATTCAGGTGTTCCATCAGTATATCAACAATAAAAAGAAAACGTGCCTATTTAAAAAACAACAACAATGTTCACACTGACATTTCATTGAAATGTCAGTTCAGCAACTTCGACACAGTACTAAGCTTAGACTCTAGAGACAAAGTATTTTCTGTGAATAATGGAAAACTGGTTATCATCTGTAAGACCAGAAATGGGATATTTTAGTCAAGTTAGCTTGGAGACTTCCCAGCCTCCAGTCTTGAGGCCCCAAATTTTCACTCTATTAACTAGAGTTGGGCAGTAGAAAATGAAGCTTAGAAAAAAACAAAAACTCAAGCTAGGTCAAAGAAGCAGCTTAAAACACCTGGCAATTGGATTCAAATCTGAATAGGGTCTGAAGGAGAAATGAACAAAGAGATTCCCTGCTGAATGAAAAAATATGAAGAGGAAAGACAGACCTACAAATTCTAAATCAAAGTAGTTTCTCTTTTAATGAAAAGTAAAGGACTTGTTTTATACTGAGAAGGCAGAAATCCTACTATGGAACAATACCCCCATCTCCATGCATCAGAGAAAATCCTCTGCCTGAAAATGACTTCAATCATCAGAATTAACTTCTAAGCACCTGACAAGGTAAAGCTGCTTAATCCCATCAAGCTAGGCCTAACGGTAAACTGGTTTGAAGATATTACTTTGACACCCACTCTCCAAATTGCCCTCAATAAGAAATGGACAGATATTTGAACTTTTTGCTGAGCTAGGATCTTCTTCAGTTGAGGTTTCTGGGTTTAGGAAATAAGCAAGCCAAATGGAGTATTTTGAGACTCGTTTAAGATGCTACTAATTAAACTATCTTCTCCACTGCACTGCACCTCAAAAAAAATAAATAAAAAATAAAATAAAATAAAATAGAGGACTTTCAAGCTTTCTCAGTGAAAAGACCATAGCTGAAGAGAAAATCTGACTTTCAAACACAAGAATCAAGAGGAGCATGAAAAAGTCATCAAGAAAAAGAAATTGCAAGGGACTTACTAAAGTTGAACTGTTTTGTTTACATTCCTACATGGAAAGATGATGTGTTTGATTCATGAGACCTCAATATTAGAGTAGCTGAAGGGAATATGCATATAGATGTATACATATATATGTGTGTGTTTGTGTATGTACAAATATATGTATGTGTGTGTGTATATATAGAGGGGGGGGGGAGGGCACAGGGTGAGCTGAATATGAAGGGATGATATCTAAAAGAAATAAAATCGAATTAAGGGATGAGAGAGGAATATATTGAGAGAGAGAGAGAAAGAGAGAGATAGAATGAGGTAAATTATCTCGCATAAAAGTGGCAAGAAAAAGCCATTCTGTAGGAAGGGAAGAGAAGGCAGGTGAGGGGGAATGAGTGATCTGACCTGAGGAGGGAATACGATACACACTCAATTGGGTATCTTACCCCACAGGAAAGAAGGAGGAAGAAGATAAAAAGGGGGGGATGATAGAAGGGAGGGCAGATGGGGGAGGAGGTAATCAAAAGCAAACATTTTCGAAAAGGGACAGGGTCAAGGAAGAAAATTCAATAAAGGGGGACAGGTTAGGAAGGTGCAAAACATAGCTAGTCTTTCAAAACATGAGTATGGTGGAAGGGTTTTACATAATGATACGCATGTGGCCTACGTTGAATTGCTTGACTTCTTGGGGAGGGTGGGTGGGAAGGGAAGAGGGGAGAGAATTTGGAACTCAAAGTTTTAAAAACAGATGTTCAAAAACAACAACAAAAAAGTTTTTGCATGCAACTAGAAAATAAGGTACACAGGCAATGGGGCATAGAAATTTATCTTGCCCTACAAGAAAGGAAGGGAAAAGGGGATGGGAGGGGAGTGGGGTGACAGAAGGGAGGGCTGACTGGGGAATGGGGCAACCAGAATATACACCATCTTGGAGTGGGGGGGAGGGCAGAAATGGGGAGAAAATTTGTAATTCAAACTCTTGTGAAAATCAATGCTGAAAACTAAATATATTAAATAAATTAAATTTTTAAAAAAAGGAAAATAAGGCCTAAGAATTTAGATTAGGACTAGTTAGAAGGAAACAGCAAAAAGCACAGCAGGATAAGAAATGAAAGCATTCTGTGGGCAAGAAATGGGTCTTGGATGTTGAGAAGATGCCTCAATGAAACAGGAATCACTATGGTGGTTTGGAAAGAAGAGTCCTAGTTATCTCGCTAATGGGCAGTCAGAACAGGATTCTACAGTGCCAATTTTCCAACCAGAAAGGCTTTGTTTCTTAACTCAGGCACACGATGAATCTAAACCAACCAGGTTGATCAAGGGCCTGCTAGAGCCCAGTCCTTGCTAAGTGCTGAGGACACAAACACAGAGAACATAATGATGCCCACTCTTAGGGAGCTCTCATTTTAACAGCAGAGATGGTAAGTGTACATATAAGCTCATACAGCATCCCTCACACTCTTACAGCCTTAAAGAGCTGCCCAGGACGGTGCCCCAGGTTCACTGCCCTACAGAGAACTTGGCCTCAGGTCTCTCTGGCTCTGAGGCTTGCTCTCTATCCACCACATCATGCTGCCACCAAAAAAAGAATAAATTCAAATTAAAAAAAAGTAATTCAACGCAAGGTTTGGGAGAAAAGGCACGAGCTGAGGAGGCCAGGAAAGGTGGTGCTTAAGCTACATCTAAAAGGAAGGTGAGGGCCTGCCCTCCACGCATAGGGAATGGCCAATGCAAAGTGACCAGGGCAGGAGATGGAGAGCCAAGGGTGAGGAAGAGAAAAGAGTGGGACTGATGTGACACCAGACAGGACCTAGCCAGCATAGAAAGGGAGGAGGTTCTACATCATCTTGGAAGCCATGCCTAAGGGATAAAGGTAAGACCACTATAATCTCGTGACATCATCAAGGCTTAAATGTCACCAGTGACAGTGATGGTCATTCTATCGAGGCTAGAATCAAGGCCTGTTTCCTTAAAGTGGGGACGTGAGCAAAACATCCACCTCAACTCATACAGTTGCTGAAGATAAATAAATGTCTATAACTCACTTTGAAAAATTTAAAAGTGCGATGTAAAGGTCAGCAATTATTATTTCTTTCCTCTCTACTTCACTGTAAGTCTCACAGAAATTTTAATAACATTTATTTTCCTGGACTATCAGGAGCCAAAATTTGAAGCTGCATAATTTTCCATGACCTGACAAAAACGTTTGTAATCCAGCCTAGCTTTTGACCAGCATAAGAAATATTTCTAAACTTTTTAGTTTGCTGTAGAAAATGTAACATATGATAATGCTACTAGCTAACATCTACGTAGCGCTCACTCTGTGCCAGACACTGTGCTAAGCGCTTTACAAGCATTCTTCCACTGGATCCTTACAACAGCCCAGGCAAGGAGGGGCTACTATTATACCCATTTTACAAACGAGGAAACAAAGGCAAATGGAAGCAAAGTGACTTGCCCAGGAACATACAACTAGCAAGTGTCAGGCCAGATTTGAACTCATATCTTCCTGATTCCAGGTCTGGTAGTCAGTGCACAATGGCACCCCTGAGTTGTCTACCTGGCCCCCCAGCATCCAATATTTGTGTATCTGTTCCATCTAAAATCCAGGATACTGGCATTTTCTTTTACAGCTGAAATACAGATGCTACAAACCATGCTAAAATGGAGAGTAAATCAAAGTTCACAGCAGTGCACTGAAGTTTAAAATCATAAAGTAACACCAATGAATCCTACAATGGGAATATGGAAACGTCTACCATCTCTGGAGCAGAGCTTCATGGCCCCTAAGCCATTAAACTGACAAAACCCTCCACTTTCCCCTTTGTGCATGCGTAGTCAGCAGCACTGATGGAGCAGGAGATCAAGCAGACTGAGAGGGGGGAAGAACCTGGCTCTGACACCCGCTGACAACCTCTCAGACCCCTGTGTGCTTGCTGGGACCTTCACCTGCAGGGAGGGGCCAATGGCCTCATAGGGAATGTCTCCTAACAATGAAATCACTGGTCCGTTCCTCCTCCCAAAGGAAAAGTTCAAAAAAGGCTTCCATTTTCTTTCTAAACACAATACGGTGATGCCAGTATAAGCTTATTTACGAATCTCAAATTTCAAGCCACGTGGCCGATCAGATCCAAATAGAAAACGAAAAGTGAGCAGAAAGTCAACAGAGTCAAGAAATGTTGGCTCCTTTATTTTTACTCTGAGAACAATGATTCATCCTGTAAAATTGGGCAAATTCTTCAGTTCCACTTTTATACAAAAGACAAATAATTATGGATTAGGAAAATTCCATTTAACAAGTGCTTAGTAAGGTCCTACTATGTGCAAGGCACTGTACTAGGTGCTGAGGACACCAACACAAAAGTGAGAGTCCCTGTCCCCAGTCTTTCAGGGAATAGACATGCATACAGGTCAGCCATCTGAGAAAGCCATCAGAGAAAGAGGAGAGCATGAAAGCTTGGGAATACAAACATTCAAAGAGAAGAGATCACACACCTCTCACAGCTACAGGCAGGGGATGTATTTTTAACCAAACAAGGAACAGAGAGAATTATAAAAGATAAAATCTATCATTTTGATTACATAAAATTAAAGACCTTCTGCCCAAACAAAACTAATACATCCAGGATAAGGGAAACAGTTAAATGGGGAAAAAATCTTTGCATCAAATTTCTCAGACAAGAGTTTAATTTCCAAATTATCTACACAACTAACAAATATATAAAACCAAAAGCTATTTCCCAATAGATAAGAGAAAAAAGATATAAACAAACTATTCTCAAAAGAATTCAAACTATTAATCACATGGGAAAATGTTCCAAATCACTAATAATAAGAGAAAACAAATGAAAACAATCTTGAGATCTCACCTCACACTCAGAAAAATGGCAAGGATGATGAAAGGGGAGTGCCAGTGTTGGGGGAGAACAGAACTGCAAAGACAGGCAGCAAAATGCATAGCTGGTGAAGCTATGAATCACTACAACCATTCCGGAGAGCAATTTGGAATCATGCAAATAAAGTGAATAAACTGTCCATACCCTTTGACCCAGACATTCCACTACAAGTCTATCACAGTAGTCCCCACACCTACCAAAATATTCCCAGCAGCATTCTGTGAGGTAGCAAAGAGCTGGAAAACAAAGTAGATGTCCTTTGCCTAGAGAAGGCTAAGCAGTGTGGTACCTGATTGTAATGGATTAGCACTGGGCTGCAGGAAATGATAAATATAATCAATACAGAGAAGCACGGAAAAATGTACATGACCTGATTTGAAGTGAAGGAAACAGGGCCAAGAAATTAATGTATACAACCAATGACTACAACAATGTAAATGGAAAGAACCACCACCACGAAATAACCACTGTCAGGATCTGCAAGAAGGTGGAGCAAATAGGGCAAATTCAAGGGAATGAGTCAACAAAGATTTATCAAGCACCAGTGAGGTACAAGTCACTGTAGAATCAATATGGATAACTAACTGGAGGGGAGAACACAAGAGGGAAAACTCAAAGAGGATGCCAAGACTGCAAAGTGAATGAGAAAGTGTCATCAATTTAAACAACAAAGTACAGAAAATGGGCTATCTTCCTTCTCAACAAAGAAAACTAATTCCTAGGTCACAACCACCAGCTTCTGTTATCTAATCTGACTACAGGAGAATGGCCCCAAACTTTCTCACTCCTTAAGACGGAACAGAAGGAAGACTGAGATGACCCTCAGTAGTATTTTGTTCTAGTCCAGTAAGCAGCACCTACTAGCTGTGTGACCAACGGCAAGTCACTGTACCTCATCTATAAAAAGGAGGCCTTAGCCTAGATGACCTGCCTTTAAAACTGTACAAATCTGTATTTCTATCCTTAGCTCTAGAAATTCGGGTATCAGATGAGAAGTGAAAGAATGCAAAAGAAGCTGGAAAACAGTTCAAAGTTCAAAGAAAGGTTTTCCAGCCTTACCCATGAGGGCCTCTGGTAAAATTCCCTCCTAAATGGAGGCTTTGTGAACTTCTGCCTAGTTCTTATTGCATTCACTGAAGCTTTACACAAATGGCCAATGTCATTTCAGTGCTCTACACAATCCAGACTGTTTCAATGAATAGGAGATGGACAAAAAGGAGGCCCAGGAGAGAAGCAGAGGGCCAGGTCCTGGTCATGAGCACAGAGTACTGGGCAGGGAGAGGCCACCACTGAGGACAAAGGCAGAAGGAAACGAGGAGACTTTAGACTTCCACCCAGCTATAATCACCAATTCTAAGCATGCGCACACACACACACACACACACATATTATATATTTATGTATGTGTATGTGTGTATGCATTCATATGTATACATACACACATTTTATATTTATGTGTGTGCATATATATGCGTATACACACCCACTATATATTTATGTATATGCATGTGTGTGCATATATATGTGTATACACATGTATTATGCATTTATGTATGTGTATATGCATGTGTATGTGTATACACACACACACATAATGAAAGTCAACTCTCACTTAAGCCAAGTCAGTTAATCTTTGTATCAAGATCACCATCTTGATACAAACATCAATGTTTTTTCATAGCACAGAGGTGACCTTGGGTTCTCAGAGCACCACAGATGTAGAGCTAGAAAATACCTCACAGGTCATGCAGTCCAACTTGCTCATGGTATTTTTTAAATGAGTATCTTATATTTCTCTCCCCTTCACTTTTGCATACAGTCTTCCCTTCTATCCAGTCGCTATACCTTAATACTGAAGGGTACAAAAGAGAAAAAGGTTGTTTATCAAAACCAAAAAAGGTGACATTCCACACCCTTAAAACCTTGCCTCTGCAGAGAAGAGAAGGAAATGCATCGGCTTCATCCATTCGCTCTTAACTCTTCTCCAAAGTCAGCCTTGGTTACTACAATCACAGGGCATGTAGATTCCCTTTTCTGTTCCTTCAATTTATAGTTTACAAATGAAAAAACTGAAGCCTTCTCAAGGGCTATGCCCGGGAAGCACAAGGTCAGACAGGGCCTATTAAGCTGGAAAGACCCTGAGCTAAGGACCAGTCACATCTTTCATCTGAGGACTGTGGAGCTAACTTAAGAGTGGCTGATCATAAGAAAGCTGGCAACCAGGGAATGATGACAATTCACCATGACCATCTAATAAATCTCTGCAGGTAAATCACAGAGCTTTCAAAGTATCCCCCACATAAAACCAGTTTTAAATCATTCATCTCTTACAGTCTCTCAGTATACCTTTGGTTGCCTAGTTGGCTTCATTCTGCTAACTAGCACCTCACCAGGCAAGGAAAAGCAAAGAAACCAATTCCAACCAGGGAATTTTTACTAGTCATCAGCATCTTTACTGAAAATTTTAATAGGAAGGAAGTTTAAAATACTGGTTAAAATGAACTTCTGGACAATCCATGGTTCTTTATTATTTATACTCCTCTTTTCCTCCTCATTAATAACCAGATTTCTTCCTGCTTGATATTAGTCTGCATCTAGTCTCCTCCTACCCCCATCAGGATAACTATCAGTATAACTGACCATACATATCGATAACAAAACCAACAGAATCATATGATTATTTCAATAGATGCAGAAAAAGCTTTTGAAAAAATACATCACATATTCTTATTAAAAACACTAGAGAGCATAAGAATAAATGCAGCTTTCCTTAAAATGATAAATAGTATCTATCTAAAACCATCAGCAAGCATTATCTGTAATGGGGATAAACTAGAAACTTCCCCAATAAGACTGGAGTGAAGCAAAGACGTCCACTATCACCACTATTGTTCAACAGTGTACTAGAAATCCTAGATATAGCAATAAGGATAAATTTAAAGAATTAGCAAACAAAACAATCTTTCTTTGCAGATGATATGATGGTATACTTAAAGTATCCTAGAGAAGCAACTAAAAAACTAGTTGAAATAATTAACAACTTTAACAAAGTTACAGGATATAAAATTAAGCTACACAAATTATAAGCATTTCTATATATTACCAATGAAGTCCAGCAGCAAGAGATAAAAAGAGAAATTCCTTTTAAAATAACCATAGACAATATAAAATACTTGGGAGTCTACCTGCCATGAAAAACCCAGGAACTGTATGAACACAGTTACAAAACACTTTTCACACAAATAAAGTCAGATCTAAACAACTGGAAAACTATCAACTGCTCATGGATAGGCTGAGCCAATATAAAAATGACAAGTCTACCTAAATTAATTTATTTATTCAGTGCCATACCAATCAAACTACCTAAAAATACTTTACAGCACTAGAAAAAAATAACAAGTTCATCCAAAAGAACAAAAGGTCAAGAATACCAAGGGAATTAATGAAAAAAAAATGTGAAGGAAAGTGGCCTAGCCATATTAGATCTCATATTGTACTATGAAGTGGTATAACTCATCAAAGCAATCTGGCATTGCCTAAGAAAGAGTAGTGGATCAGTGTAATAAATTAGGTACACAATGTGCCATAACAAGGTAGTATTTGATAAACGAAGACCCAAGCTTTTGAGACAAGAACTCACCATCTGACAAAACATCTGGGAAAACTGGAAAACAATATGGAAGAACTAGGTATAGACCAACCTCTTACACTGTATACCAAGATAAGGTCAAAATGAGTACATGATTTAAACATACAATGGTAATACCATAAACAAATTAGTAGAGCAAGGAAGAGTTTACCTATTAAATCTATGGAAAAGGGAAGAATTTACGACCAAACGAGATAGCATTATGAGATGGAAAATGGATAATTTTGATTATATTAATTTATAAAGTTCTGTACAAACAAAACCAATACAACCAACATTAGAAGGAAAGCAGAAAGATAGAATAAAATTTTACAGCAAGTATCTCTGATAAAGGCTTCCTTTCTCAAATATATAAAGAATTGAGTCAAATTTATAAGAACACAAGTCATTTCCCAATTGATAAATGGTCAAAGGATATGAACAGGCAGTTTTCAAAGGAAGAAACCAAGCTCTCTATAGTCATATGAAAAAATGCTCTAAGTCACTATTAATTAGAGGAATGCAAATTAAAACAACTCTGAGCTATCACCTCACACCTATCAGATTAGGTAATATGACAGAATAGGAAAATGATAAATGTTGGAGGGAATGTGGGAAAATTGGGACACTAACATACTGTTGGTAGAGCTGTGAACTGATCCAATCTTTCTGGAGAGCAATTTGGAATTATGTCCAAAGGACTATAAAACTGTGCATGTCCTTTGATCCAGCTATACTACTCCTAGATCTGTATTCCAAAGAGATCCTAAAGAAAGGGGAAAGGACCTATTTATACAAAAATATTTGTAGTAGCTCTTTTTGTGGTGGTAAGGAATTGAAAATTGAGGGGATGCTCATCAGTTGGGGAATGGCTAAACAAGGTGTGCTATATGATGACAATGGAATACTATTGTGCTATATGAAATGAAGAGTAGGATAACTTCAGAAAAACCTGGAAAGGACTTATACAAACTGATACAAAGTAAAGTGAGCAGAACCAGGAGAACACTGCACACAGTAACAGCAATACTGTACGAAGCTCAATTGGGAGTAACTTAGCTATTCTCAGCAACAGAAGGATCCAAATCAATTCCTAATGACTCATGATGAAAAGTGCTACCCACGTCCAGAGAAAGAACTGCTGGAGTCTGAACACAGAGCGAAGCAGACTATTTTTCTTTTTTTTTTTTTGGTGGTGGTGGGGCATTTTTTGATCTACATCTTTTACAACATGACTGATATAGAAATGTCTTTGCATGATTGCACATGTAAAACCTACATCAATTTATTTACTTTTTCTCAGAGAGGGAGGGAGGGAAGTGAAGGAGAGAATTTAGAACTCGAAATTTTTTTTAAATGAATGTCGAAAATTTTTTTTACTTGTAATTGGGGAAAAAATAAAATATAATTAAAAAAAGAACGGCTACAAATACATAATACTAAGTAGCACAGAGGGAAATCAAGACCAGGGAAGCCTAATTCAGAAGAAAAATATCATATGGGAGGCTTTATGAACTCAACCACATCTGGGAAGTAGAGAAACAAAGAATGTGCTTCCTGACTTCTCCACTAGTAACTGGGCATGTAGAGAAATCTGACAACTGAACTTCTGGAATTCTGACACAGGTTAATCCAAACTGGAATGCTGAGATCCAAAAGGTACATGTGCTCTTTTCAATGACTAGGCACAAAAACTGAGGTAACCCTAAATGCCTCTGACACATGACTTCAGAAATAGTCTTTCTATCAATTGGGGAATGGCTGAACAAGTTTTGGTATATGAATGTAATGGAATACTATTGTGCTATAAGAAATGATGGGCAGGCGGACTTTGGGAAAACCTGGAAAGATTTATGTGAACTGATGCTAAGTAAAGTGAGCAGAACCAGGAGAACACTGAACACAATTAACAACCACACTATACGAGGACTGATATTGACAGGCTTAGTCCTTCTCAGCAATTCAAGGCCCTAAAACTTTTCCAAAGGCCTCATGATGGAAAATGCATTCCACATCCAGAGAAAGAACTATGAGGTCAGAATACAGAGGGAAGCAGACTCTTTCCTCTTTTGTTTTGTTTTCTTTCTCATGTTTCTCCCATTTGTTATAATTCTTCTATGCAACCGGACTAATGTAAAAATGTGTTTAATAGGAAAGTATGTGTAGAATCAATATCAGATTGCAAGCCGTCTTGGAAGGGGAGGGGGAAAGAGAAAGGAGGAAGGGGGAGAAAATTTAAAACTTATGGAAATGAATGCTGAAAACTGAAAATAAATATTTTTTAAAAAGAAAAAAGAAATAGTTTTCCTGAAACTTAACTGAAGCCATAACTACTCTGAAGGAGAAAAATTACTGCTCACTAAATCACAACGCTAAGAGTGGAGTGATGCAAGCACTGGGAAAAACAGGAAGAGAGCTACCTTCCCAATCTGGAGGTCATGTGGTAAAGGGACTTTTCCAGCCTAAACCTAGAGGTCAGAGGTACAAACAAAGGGTGGAAGCTGAGAGAAAAGGAGACTTAGGCACAGCTTAAGGAAAACTCCTTAATAATAAGAGCTAACCAAAAATAGAACTCCAAGTCAAAGTATTCCCTTAGAAGCAAATTTCATTTGTTAAGGATCCAGCATGGAGTGGCTAGCATGAGCCCCTCCGGGAGGCTGGTGAGGAAGTCAAGGAGGCCTCTTCTTAAAATCAAGTTTTCAAACACAAAATAAAGTACATGAAATTGCAAAGGAAACCAACTATAGTGAACAGTCACCAAGTCCCAGGACCCCAGATTAAGAACCCCTGAAAATCAGGGGTGAAGCCAAGATGGCAGCTGGAAAGCAGGGACTAGGGTGAGCTCCCCGCCAAGTCCCTCCAAAAACCTATAAAAAATGGCTCTGAACCAATTCTAGAACTTCAGAACCCACAAAATAGCATAGGAAGCAGGGCTCTATCCCAGGACAGCCTGAATGGTCTCTGGGTAAGGTCTATCCCGCACGGAGCTGGGAGCAAAGGGGAGCACAGCTGAGCGGAGCAGAGCCCAGCGTGGACTGACCAGACCAAAAGCCGGGCGGAGCGTGCCCTAGCGCCCTGAATCAGTGAGCTACGGCAGTTACTAGACTTCTCAAACCACAAACACCAAAGACAACAGAGAAGGTTAGTGGAAAAAGCTGCTGGGGACTGGGATAGAGTTTGCAGGTTCGGCCACTGCCCCAGGGGCAGGGGAGGTGGGGCAGCTACAGAACTACAACTGCAGCTGGTTCTGGCCCCAGGCCCACCTGGTGGGAGGAATTAAGTGGCAGATCAGAGCAAGAGTGCAGAGCCTGCTGAAGATCTGAGTCCAGTCCAGGCCGGGGGTTCTTGGGGAAGGAAGAGTGCTGGTGTGGCAGAGCTGGCTGTATAGAAATAGCTCTGAAAACAACAGCGCATCCCCTCAAGCTTGGAACATAGTACTCTTTACTCTACAAGCAGTCATACCCTGACGAAAAACTCAAGGGTCAAGTAAGATGGCTGGGAACATGGCCAGGCAGCAAAAACACACCCAGATTCAGTCCCAGACTTTGGAATCTTTCTTTGGTGACAAAGAAGACCA
>JAQQSZ010005115.1:0-13955 GCA_028646595.1 Phalanger gymnotis
CCCTCTGCCACTTTGTGGGTTCTGCAGTTCTAGAATTGGTTCAGAGCCATTTTTTTTATAGGTTTTTGGAGGGACTTGGTGGGGAGCTCACGCCAGTTACTGCTTTCCAGTCGCCATCTTGGCTCCGCCCCCTAGTTTGGCATTTTTAAAGTGGATGGAATGAATCATCATGAGTTTGTTCAGTGTGCAGAGTTTGAAAATGTTAGGTGTGTCAAATTTTATTTTTTCTCTGTTTGTAATGACCCAATTTCGAAGGTGTCTGATCTTCCTACTCATGTCCATAGTTGTTGTTTTAACTCAGAATACCCCCATATTTTTTGACTGTGAGAGCATGAACATTTACTTGAAATAGAGATTCTCAGAGCACTCTTTATCATTTATCCCTTCCAACACCTAGATGCCAAGCAAATCCAAACAAAAAAGGTGACTGAGAGGAGAGTAGAATATGTATTTACGTAGCACCTACTATGTACCAGGCATGGTACTAAGTGCTTTAAAAAAATACAAATGTTAAGTCATTTGATCCTCACAACAACCCTACAAAGTAGGCGCTATTACTTCCATTTTATAATTGAGAAAACTGAGACAAACAGATTAAGTGGCACACCCAGGGTCACTCAGCTAATTAGTGTCTGAAGTTACTGACTCTACACACAGTGTTTTATCTCCTGCACTACCAGCTGCCTCTACCAATCAATCAATAAAACACTTATTAAACACCTACTCTGTGCCAGTCATTGTGCTAAGTTCTGGGGACACAAAAGAGGCAAAAGACAGACAATGAGCTTACAATCTAATGGGGGAGACAACAAGCAAACACATATATATGAAACAAACTATGTAATAGGATGAATAGGAAAGGGAAGACTCCCCAAAGGGAAGGCATTGGAATTAAGAGTGGTTGGAGAAGGCTTCCTATAGAAGGTGGGATTTTACTTAGGCCTTTAAGGAAATCAGGGAGGTCAGCAGACCAGAGGAAGGAGAGCATTCTAACCCTGGGAGACAGAGAAAATGCCCAGAGCTGAGAGATGGAGTGTCTTATTCATAAAAAAGACAGGAGGTCAGTTTCACTGGATCTAAGTGTGAATGTTAGCAAGTAAGGTGTGAGAATATTGGAAAGACAGGAAGTGGATAGATTATAAAGGTCTTTTAATGCCAAACACAGCCATATTTTAGGATGCCACTAGTATTTATCGAGTAGAGGGGGTAATATAATTGAACTTTTGCATTAGGAAAATAACTTTGGTGACTGAACAGAAGATGGATTGTAATGGCGATGAATTTTGTAGGCAGAGGTAGGCAGACCCACCAGGAATAGAAGAAGGAATAGAAGAGGCAAGATACGTTAACTGATTTTATGTACATGGTGATTTTTTTTTAAGCCACTGTTTGGTGGGGCTGGTGCTAACTTAAAATTCGTGCTGTATTTAGAATTTTTTTTCTGTTTACATTGAAAATACCCAATATATTATATATGTAACATCCAATGGATAGAGAGCCTCAAAGCCAGGAGAGACCAAGGTTCAAGTCCCACTTCCAACAAATATTGGTTGTGTGACCCCAGACAAGCAAATTAACCTTTAAGTGATCTAGAAAACTCTAAAACTTTTTGATTTCAGAGAAGATGCTCCTGGCTTTAGTAGAGGGAGTTTCTTTATATGGAAAGGAGTTCCTTATGCCAGTAAAATTACAGAACCAGGCCCTATCCTTACATTAAACTTTTAACAAGTGGCTTTCTTGAATTTTTTGTTTTTCTTTATTTTTGGCCAATGCTTCTGTCTCTGGTAAATATGTCAAGTAAATGTACATTCACATTTGCCTTTCAACTCCTTTTAAGCTAATACCTAGTACCAATTTTTAACTGAATGCCAAAGTTTTTTATGATTCTAGAATCAAAGACTTAGAGCCAGAAGGGACCTTAGAGGTCCCACCCTTTTATTTTACAGATGAGGAAACAGGCCCAGAGTAGGAAGAATAATACAATTTTTATTTTTCTACCATTTCAGTCCTGATTTATGATGTTAAAGTAAAAATACAAGCATTCCGAGTTCTGTTTTGTTTCGTTTTGTTTTTTAGCAAGGGAGTTTGGTTTTTAACAAAACAAAACCAAATATCAATTACTAATATAACCCACTAGAGGGAGTACAGTGATCATAATATTAGTGTTAACATCAAGAAGGAAAATGAATGACACTTCATCCAGTTGACTTTTTCTTTCTTTCTTTCCCTCCCTCCCTCCCTTCCTTCCTTCCTTCCTTCCTTCCTTCCTTCCTTCCTTCCTTCCTTCCTTCCTTTTTTTCTGCTTAGAGAAGATTAACTGTATTTCCCTGTAACTTGGAAGAGAAATTTTTATTTACATATACGCATATGTGTATATATATACATATATATTCATTCATTTTTTTTCTTATCTTACAACACAGATCAAAATTTCAGCTGTAAATTCAACACCAATGGGTGACTTATTTGAAAAATAGAAAATGTCTTATTTTTTCTGTCTATTTTCATTAGTTTTCAGATGTATGTTTACATACTCTCAAAAGCAGATGAACTTAATATCTTGGAACTGGGATTTAAAAAATCATCTTGTACAACATTCACCTATATTTTATAGTTGCCAAAATAATAATGAAAATATGATAGAAGAGAGTGACTTTGAAGAACACTACCAATTTTGTGGCTCATTTATTAATGTTTATCCATTTTATTTAAGTTCTTAATTACCTATACACTAATATATTTTAAATCTAATCCATTTTGTCTTTCAGGCCAACATTTATTTACTTGACTGATTTAAGGCCCCCTACTTTTATTTTTGGCACTGGTACTTTTAATTTTTTTCATTGTTTTAAAATTTAGCCCTCTCGGATATTAGCCATGAAGGGAGGGAGAGATAAGAGATTATGTTACCATCATAGAATGGTAAGATAAAGTGAATTTTTAAGGAGGGAGGAGACACAGGGCACATATTTGTAGGCATAAGGGAAAGAGCCATTAATATTGGGAGAATTTGAAGATGATAGAGTAAAGATGATAGTGTGGGCAATCTGCTAGAAAAGATGAGAGATAGGTACTTGTAGAGAGGTTGACTTTAGCATGGAGAAAGACCACTTCTTCATCTGAGGTTGAAATGAAGGAACAGGTACTGGGGAAGATGTCTGAGTGATGTGAAACAAGTATGGTGGAAGAAGAGGAAACTCTTGTCAAGTGGCATTATTTTTTTCTGTGAAGTATCAAATGAGGTCCTCAACAGAGACCATAAAGGGAGGGAGTGCTGCAAGTAGTTTGAAATGAGACCAGAAGGCTTTGAATTGCTATGTAACTATAGCTAGATAGATGGATAGATAAATAGAGCTGTTGTTTTTTCTTTATGACAAAACTCATCATATTATTCATAATAGGATTATTGGATTAATGGGTATGATTAATTTTGTGACTTTTTGTATACTGCCAGGTTGCCCCCTCCAAGATTCTACCAATTTTCCCAATAATATTTGAGTGTACTTGCTTCTCCATAATCCCACTGGCATTGAGCTTTGTTATTTTTGGTTATTTTTCCAATCTGATGGATGCGACGTGGGATCTTAAGGTTAGTCTAATGTGTACTTCTCTTAATATTAGTGGCATTGTACATCAAAAAATGACCATTTATAATATTTCCCTTTTTTTGGTAAATGTTCTGTTTATATCTGTCGACTAGTAGTGTTGCCCTTGAATATTTGTGTTAGCACGTTATATGTTTTAAATAAGATTTTATCTGATATATTAATATTAATATATTCCTCAAGGTATTATTCTTCTAATTTACTGTCGTTTTTGTGCAGAACTTTTTTCAGACTTTTATGTAATCAAATCTTGTTTCTCTTGCTCTCTTTGGATGGGAGGGATTGTGTAAAGCTGTGATAGTTATGTGCCTCCCATAGAGATGGGGTTAGGGACTGAGCCTCTGATTGCACTGGCATAGAAAACTACTTTATTCATGTAGGTTGGAATAGTCTCTACAACTTATATTCTTAGAGAGTTGCCTAGAGCACCAAGAGTTTAAGGGACTTCCCCAGGGTCATCTAGGAAGCATGTGTCTGAGATGGGACTTGAACCCAGGTCTTTTTGGCTTAAACATTGGCACACTAGCCACTGTGCCAGATTACCTCTCATTGCTACCATATAGGTTATTATTTTAGGGATTCAGTATGCTCACCGCCTTTTGTTCTGTTTTAGAGATTCAGTAGACTTTCTTCCCTTTCTCCTTATTCTCTGTCTTAATTTTTCCATGTGGAAGCATCTATGCTTCCTACTCCTATTCCTCTTCAACTCTTTTTTTTTAATTTTGAGGGAGGAGGAAAATAGGGGAAAGAAAATGATGGTAAAGAAAAGAAGCAGGTGACCCAATGCTTAGAATGGTGGCTTGCATAACTGGAATGATTTTGATCTTTTCTAGGTCCTTTCTCTGCCTCTCTCCACCCTAATCCTGGAATAGCATGTGTCATTAGCTTGACCAGCTCCACCTCGTTTCTGTTCAATTCAATTTAACACACCTTTATGAAGCACCTATGATGGGCTAGGCGCTCTGTATTCAAAGAGAACATTTAACAGGGGGATGGAACATATGTGTTATAAATATAATGTATGAATAGAATGAATTTAAATGAATATTTAAACATATAAATGAGCTCATTTGAGGAAAGAGAGAGAGCACTTACAAATAGGAAGATCAGCGAAGGCTTCAGGTAGGAGGTGGCATCTGAATTGAGTCTTGAAAAAACTAAGGATTCTGAGAAGATGAGGTGAGGAGGGATACAGGACAGCCTGGGCAATAGCACTAAGGCAGGAGATAAAACTCTGACTTTAGAAAATAACAGATAGATCATTTGAATCATAAGATCTTAGAGCTGGCAGGAAGTTTTAGTAGTTTATTTTTAATTTCTTTCCTTCTCTCTCTCTCTCTCTCTCTCTCTCTCTCTCTCTCTCTCTCTCTCTCTCTCTGTCTCTGTGTGTGTGTGTGTGTGTGTGTGTGTGTGTGTGTGTGTGACCTTAAGTTCATAGGATCATAGTTTTAGAGTCTGAAAGGGCCCCAGGGGTTGTCTTGTCCAAGTCCCTCATTTTACAGATGAGAAAATAGAGGCCCAGAGAAGCTGTGATGTTCTTAAGATCACATAAGTGGTATGTAGCAGAATTGCTATTTAAACCTTGTTCTTTTGACTTCAAATCCAGTGTTCTTTTGTCAAAGTTTCTATATTTTTTGTTAAGGGAGGGTAGGAAACTTGTCTAGCTTGTGAGTACCCTGGAAGTAGTACCTTAGTTTCTTTTTAAATTTCACTTAATTTTTTCATGTTTCTACTTCTCTTATTCTCCGGGCCCATCACTATCAGTGCTGATCCCCTTCTACTATGCAGCTTCCATGACATAGAAATCTGTACTTTATTTTTTTTTTACCTAGAAAAATGTAACTGCACTTATGCATTTTCCCTCAAAATATCATCTCTGAAAATTACACTTTTCAGAATTACAACATGTCAGAATTACAACATGTTAGGGCCTCAGAGGACATTTAGTGCAATCCATACCTGGGCACAAATTTCATCTACAAAATGCCCCAAAAGAACTTATTCAGACTCTGCTTGAAGACCTCTCCAAAAGGGAAGTCTATTCCCTGCGTAACCTATTCTATCTAGGCCAGATTTGCTTCTTTGCAACTTCCATCCATTGTACCTATTTCTTTTTGCGGGAGCCAAACAGAACAAGTAAGTAATCCTTCAGATACTTGAAAACAGGTATCATGCAACACCACCAACCCCATCCATTGCTTCTCCTGAGTAGTTCTAGTTAATCTAACAATTTAACAAATATTTATTTGGTGTTTATGTAAGGCAGTGTGATATATGCTGGGGGACTACAAAGACAAACAGAAAATGATGCCTACCCTCAAGAAGATCATATTCTACTGGGCAGTAGGCGATGGGGGGAATTTGTTTTAATACGTGCACAAATAAATATAGTACAGAGAAAATTGAAGAGTTAGAAAACCCTAACAGGTGAGAAGGAGGTAGAGAAACGTATGTACTTAGGGAAGGCTTAATGGTGGAAGAGGTACCAGAGGCTGAGCCTTTAAGGAAGACAGTGATTCTGTGAGGTAGAGATGACGAGAGAGTGCATTATAAAGATGGAGGATGGTGATAGAGTTGGATTAGGGAACAGACTTTGTCTGTAATTTGTTTGTAATGTAGACTTTTGAAAGAGTATTTGTATAAAAGAAGACTGGAATGGTCGGTGGGAATGGGAACCTATTGTAGAGGGTCTACAATGTAAGGAGTTAGTATTTGTAGGTGCTGAGGTGCCATCAGATTAAAAGAAATTGATTCCCTTTGGTTTTTTTTACACCATTGTTATCCAATAATACTGATTTCATGCAGAGAACCCTCCCTTATAACAAAGAAAAAAGACAGTTAAGCAAAACCGATTGACACACATTGCATTTGAAGCTGGGACATTCCATACTGACAGTCTCCCACCTCCCTTGAGAGAGGAAGGGATTGTGTTTCATCACCTGGTCCGAATTCAGCCTTTTAGTTTTGCTTTTCACTTCCATTGTTATTGTTTATTGTGTATATTGTTCTCATGATTCTGTGTTCATCTTCCCATGTTTTTATGAATTTCTTAATCAACATTTCTTATGGTGAAATGGTGTTCCACTGAATTGATATGCCCACTGCAGGTTTGTTTTATTTTTTTGAGGAGGTTGACATGGTCAGAGCTTTGTAGAGAAGATACTGGGGAGTAGAGGGAAGAGACTGGGAGCAGGGAGGCTGTTCAGGAAGTTTTTACAGGTAAGAGGTGATGACCTGAATTAGAAGAATAACTAGATGAGTAGAGAGGACACAGGTACAACAGATGTTCTTTCAACTGATCCTTGTGTGACATGTTTTACTGTCCCTCTAACTGCCAGCCTGATATACCAAATTATGGCCATGTTAACTCCATGAAAACATATTTTCACATGTCTTTAGCTCAAATACTAACAAATGACTCACAAATCTTGCCTGTAGGTCTACATTAGCCACAATATTTAAAGCTGTCACTGGATAATGCTTCCCATCAACATAAATAATCTAATTAGTGAAAAATTTTCCAGAAATATTTGATTCTGTATGTCTCTTGTGGTTTTAAAATGACTAAATTTATGAGATCTAATTTTGAATTAGATATGGATAAACCTAATTCGGGTTCAGTTAAAGCCTAATGTCATGTAGTTATAGCCCAACAACAAATTGTTTTAAATCAGATCCACAGCTAAGGTCCATTGGCTATTTTTAAAAAATATCATTCTTGCGAATTATATTCCCAAGAACCCAGTTATTATCTTGTTATGTCCTAGTAAGTATAGCTTTCAGAGTGAGTGGAATAGATGCAACTTGAGTAGTAAGTATATTGTACCGAGTTGGCCAAAGTTCTTTGTCATTGATTATAAAGATCTTGTGAATTTTGAGATATACAACCTTTATTATATTGACTTTTTTCTGTCTCAGCTATTCATTCTCATACGCAACTTTTCTAAACTTTGTTTGCCTCAGTTTCCTAAAGCTAACAACTCCCGAGACTTCAAAACCGTCAAACTGTTCAAAGTCACCGCCAATATAAAGATCAGGTTTCTGTAGTTGTCAGGTGTGAGAAGGTAGAAGAAGTAGGAGGCAGGTGTCAATCACATATTTCAGCAATTCTGGTTGAGTGACAGGGCTGCCAAATGGTGCAACGCTTTGCCTGGAGTTGGGAAGGCGGCTCTTTCTAAGTCCAAATCTGACACTTCCGGCATTCACCAGCT
Source organism: Phalanger gymnotis (assembly GCA_028646595.1). Taxonomy (NCBI): domain Eukaryota; kingdom Metazoa; phylum Chordata; class Mammalia; order Diprotodontia; family Phalangeridae; genus Phalanger; species Phalanger gymnotis. The sequence continues at coordinate 7,817 of JAQQSZ010005115.1, forward strand.
GTGTGACCCTGGGTAAGCCACCTAACCCTGTTTACCTCCGTTCCTCATCTGTAAAATGAGCCGGGGAAGGCAATGGCGAACCACTCCAGTATCTCTGTCAAGAAAACCCCAAATGGGGTCATGAAGAGTCAGACACAACTGAAAATGACTGAACAGCAATAGTTTAGTGAAACCAAGATGAAAATTAAATGTTGGTCTCCTAATTCTTAGTCTAGGGCTGATACAAATAAACACTATACGAGTGATAGATAACAAATACCAACATTAGAGGAAATAGCTTAAGTAGTTTCAGTCATAAATAAACCATATGAGAATGTGTCATTTTCAGATGGCATATTTATGGAATGTGGTAAGACACTAGGCATATTGATCATATGTCATAATTTATAAACGAGCTTTCTTTGTCTTTTGCCTCCTGAACTGAGTCACATAACTGAAACCCTTTCAGTCTTTTAATCAAAGCATTTTTTTCTGATATGATCAAGACTTACAGTCCTTTAAAAATTCACATAAAATTCCCTGGGAAAGATTGGTAGAATCCTTTGTTCTTACATGTTACTAAATTGAAAAATCAATTTACTTATTTCCTTTTTGCCATTTAGATTTATGAATTTGTGGCTTATCTTTTTAACATATGAATATTTTGCGATTCACTTAAATCAATATTTGATATATATGCCCTATGGGAAAGATCTTTAGAGAAGAATAGAATGATGATATTTTCTTTCTACCCAGTATCCAACCTTAATTTTTTTTCCCTTTAGGCTGACCTCAGATGAAAGCAATGAACATGTGATATTTGGATAGTACACCATACAAAAACAAAGAAAAACCAGAGATGGGGTAGTCATATAGCAAAGGCGAGGAAGAACAAATTGACAGCCCAAATGTTACCTGAGTATATATTAAATAACAAAAGAAACAGGGGAAGGCCTCTGGATCTTTGTGTAGATAATCTCTGTAGGTCTGCAGGTAATCACTGTAATCTTTTCTGAAAGAATCCCAAGAGAAGAGGATATGGATAGGCTGCTAAATGTACTGATGATTGGAGAATCTATCCTGATAAGATCTTGGATTCTCTGAAGTAGAGAAATGCTGATGTATTATGTGCTCTATTAAATTTTACTTTGTATCTACGAAGGGACCATTTCCCCTATTTTCTCTGTATAAATCTGATTGACCTGATTACTATGTTCCTGTTAATCTACGTATATATACACACATATATACATACATATACATACAGAGAAAACAGGGAAACTGGTCATTTTGTGGATATAAGGCAAATATTAATAACACACATCGTATATCAATTATATAGTTTTGTCCAGGCTTGGAATCTCAATTGTACACTACTCTTATCCTTCCAACTGCCTACAGGGTATCTATTCTTGAATGTTTAGCAGTTACAGCAAGTTCAGTGTGTTTTCAAACAAACTCATTATCTTCTCTTCCTTAACCCCCAAATTGATTTCCCTGTTCAACTTCTCCATTTCATTCAGGCATGTCACCATTTCCCCAGTTTTCTATGTTATTAACCTTGTATACGTTTTCAGTTTCCTTATGTTTTACTTCTATAGCCAACCTGTCAACACATCTTATTATCCCTTTTTTCAGAATTTTTTTCTCTATAATTTCCATTACAACTGTCACTAGTCAGAGGTCTCATGATTTTATTAAATTACTATAACAGTTCTCTAGACAGTCTCCCTGGTCTCTTCCCTCTCCATGTAATTCTGTATCTCAGTAGAATTTAAGCTCCTTAAGGAAAAGGAGTATTCGTCATCTTTGACCAATGCTTTGTATATTTGTTGTTCATTTGTTTCAGTCGTGTCTAAATCTTTGGGACTCCATTTGGGGTTTTCTTGGCAGAGAGATTGCAATGGTTTGTTATTTCCTTCTCCAGCTCATTTTACAGATGAGGAAACTGAGGCAAACAGGTTTAAGTGACTTGGCCAGGGTCCCACAGCTAGTAAGTGTATGAAGCCAGATTTGAACTCAGGAAGACAAGTCTTCCTGACTCTAGGCCCTGTGCTCTATCCGTTATGCCACCTAGCTGTCCTTGCTTTATAGATAGTAAGGACTTAAAAAATTCTTTCTTATTTACTATATTGCTGCTAAACTAATTTTTCTAAAGCATCACTTTCATGAAATTATTCCCCTGTACAAGAATTTATAATGGCTCTGTATTACCTATCACGTTAAATTGAAACTCCTTTCTTCCTCTTCCAAAATTCCCTGTAATTTGGCCCCACTTTATTCAAGCTTATTTTCTACCATTACCTCAGATGAATCCTCTATGCTAGTCATAGTAACCTTTCTACTCTTCTCTGCAGAACACTATGTCCTTTTTTTTCTATCTGGAATACTTTTGTCTTTTTCTTCTTCCTCCAAATCTTCAAAGCTCATTTTATCTCATATCTTCCTTGAAGCCTCCCCTGATTATTCTGACCTACATTGATCTGTGTCTACTCTGAATTTCTGTTGCATTAAAAGTCAGCATCATGAAGTTTTGTACTCAATTGTCCTCTGATCATTTCATGTGTGTTAGTCCTCGCTCCTCAACTATATTGTAAACTTGAGGACAGGAATCATATCCTACCTTTCTTCTATACCCCGTTAGTACTTAGCAGACTGTTGGGCATATAGGATTATAGACTTAGAGCAAGAAAGACACCGTTTATTTAGTGTCCAATAAATATTTCATTTCTTTTCTGCATCAGGACCAACCAACAAGTCACAGTGGCACCTTTACAGAAGCAAAGACTTGGAAATTTTTATGAACTAGCTTCAAATAAAGGCTTTCAACTTATCCATTAAATGAAATACTTTCATACCCTATTTCAAGGGGGCAATTTTACTTGACCTTTTCCTGCATATTCAACTGTAGAGAGACTAATGATGATATGTATGCTTATATTTTACTTTCTCAAGGAAATAAAATAATTTTCTTTTGTTATTTCATTAATACTTACAATTGACCCTTGAACTATCTTGTCTTTAGTCTCTTAGGGTAAATTTAGAGGCACAGCAATTACATTTGCCGAAGAGGTTAAGTTGAAGAAATGGTAAGGAAACCCTGATTCCTACTTCACTGAACTATTTAAAGATCAGACTTCTTCCCTCCTTCTTAAAGAAAATTTTTTTCCCAGCCAGGGAAGTACAAGATTCTCAGATTAGGCTCTGATGGGAGTGGTAGTGTATGTAGAGAACATCCTGGTTAGCTCATCCTTGGTCCACACCCTAGATTCTTTAGAGTACATAAGGGAGTAGATGTAATTTGCCCATGGTTAGGGATCTTTACTATTTGCAAGAGTTTTTCTACTTTCTAGAAGAAACCAGAGTATTTGGCCATGATTGCCTCCATTGAAATTCCTGTGCTAAAAATCACTTTCTTCTGGTCAATTAATTAGTCAGATACTCAGAATTTAACCTTAGTTCTCTGCAGCAAGTGAAACCATTACCTACTTGAGGCATATATCCTTCTTGGTGTAGAAACCTTGCCTAGGGCCAACAAAGCCCAAACTCAGCATCTGGTGAAAATTAAAAATTTCACAATTTTATTTTTCCTATTTAAGTTAATCTTGACTAGCTGAAAATTCTAACTCCTTTCCTCTACACCCACAAGTGCACAAGTATATAGCTTAAGGTACTCTGTGTAATAAATTATAACATCTTTTTTGTTTGTTTTTTAACATTGTTCTCTCTCTGTGAATCACATACTCCTAGAAACTCTCTATATTATAATATCCATTTTATTCATGTATAAACATATTTATCCAATATCAGTGTCTTACCTCAAACACCTGGGCAAGTCACTTAACCATTTTTAGCCTCAGTTTTCTCATCTGCAAAATAAGGATAACAATAGGACCAACCTCATAGGGTTATTGTAAGAATCAAATGAAATAGTATATGTAAAAAGAGTTTGCAAACTTTAAGGTGCTATATAAATGTTAGTCATTTTTATCAATTAATCTATAAGTAACTAATTTTAACCAATTAATAATTGAATAATTAATTAATAATTTAATAATAATTAATTAAATAATTAGTTTGAATCAATTAACAGTAATAATTTAATTGTTTAATTAATTATTTTTACTCCACTGACTGGCCTATTAAGGGAGTTTGAAGCTATCCTTAAAAGTTGAAAAGGTCTTTCCTAAATGTTAGGTAAGAAATCTGGGGTATATATACGTGATAAATCCCATTACTCCAACAAGAAGAGATGTTTACCTGTGGCCCAGCAAGGACAATACTGAGAAACCAGGCTACTGCAATCAGAGACTGTCCAACCTTTGAGTTGCTCTTCACAGCCAAGGGTCTGGTGATGGCCAAGAATCTATCCAAGCTGATCACTACCATCATGAAGGCTGGAGCATACATGGAGAAAAGCTTCAGGTAGCTGAGAGCTTTGCATAAGAACTCCCCAGCGTACCACTGCACGGTCACATTCCATATCCCGTCTAATGGCATAACAATCACAGTTTCCAGCAGGTTGGCTAGCGTCAGATGCTTAAGAAGTACCTTCATCCGAGTGAGCTTCTTCACTTCTTCTTTCTTCTGGGTCTGCCTCTGCAGCTTCATTAGAAAGGAGGCATTGAAGGCTGTAGATACCAGGAAAAGGAAGAAAGTAACCATTACCCGGATTTTCCCAGACAAAGTCAGGGTGGGGAGATCCCTGTGTGTCATTGAGAAGCTACTGTTAATGATTGAGCATTGAGTTTGCTTCTGCTCAAGGTAGGCTCTGTTTGCCATAGCTATATGCTGATGGACCTTGTAAACTTATGTTTCTGGTGCTTGTGATTATGGTGACAGTTCATAAAGTCGGGTTTTATTCTGCCTTACCCAAATGGAACTGCCCTTGGCATAGATCTGTCCTAAATTATGTTCCTTAGATACTTTGGACTTTATGTGAAAGATCAAGGTGAACTTGTTTAGAGAGCATCTGATCTAAGCAGGTGCCAAAGCAGATTATGTTGAACACTTTCTGAGGGTCAACTGTAACTGTAGTACTGGAACAGATGGCTTTTGTAATCCTTTTCAAAGTCTGATTCACCTTCATTTTTCTTTTTAATAGAATAGGAGGAACTCAAGGCTTATTTTGACTTTAAGAATTTACTAATTTCATTATATTAGTAACATTTGAGGTCTTTAAAAATTATTGAATTTTATTTGTATAAAGAATATATGCAGAATGAAATAGGAATGCTAAAAAATAAGTGTATTTAAAACCTGACCATCCAGTAGAGGTTAATATTTACTGCCTATACATGTAAGGTATCAACAAACTATTCAATATCACCTTTCAAAAATAAATGGCATAAGGGGGGCGCAGAGCCAAGGTGGTGGCTGGAAAGCAGAGACTAGTGTGAGCTCCCCACCAAGTCCCTCCAAAAACCTGTAAAAAATGGCTCTGAACCAATTCTACAACTGCAGAACCCACAAAATAGCATAGGGAAGCAGGGGTCTAGCCCAGGACAGCTTGGATGGTCTCTGGATAAGGTCTATCCCGCACGGAGCTGGGAGCGGAGGGGAGCAGAGCTGAGTGGAGCAGAGTCCAGCGTGGGCAGCGCGGACTGACCAGACCGGGAGCCGGGCGGAGTGTGCCCTAGCGCCCTGAATCAGTGAGCCGTGGCAGTTACCAGACTTCTCAATCCACAAACACCAAGGACAACAGAGTAGGTTAGTGGGAGAAGCTGCTGGGGACTGATATAGAGTTTGTAGTTTGGCCATCACCCCAGGGGCAGCGGAGGTGGGGCAGCTTTAGAACTACAGCTGCAGTTGCTTCTAGCCCCAGGCCTACCTTGTGGGAGGAATTAAGTGGCAAATCAGAGCAGGAGTGAAGAGCCTGCTGAAGATCTAAGTCCAATCCAGGTTGGGGGTTCTTGGGGAAGGAGGAGTGCTGGTGGGGCAGAGCTGGCGCATCCCCCAAGCTTGGAACATAGAACTCTTTAGTCTATAAGCAGTCATACCCCACTGAAAAACTCAAGGGTCAAGTGAGTTGGCTGGCACCATGGACAGACAGTGAAAACACACCCTGATTCAGTCTCAGACTCTGGAGTCCTTCTTTCGTGACAAAGAAGACCAAAACATACAGCCAGAAGAAGTCAACAAAGTCAAAGAGCCTACAACA
>JAQQSZ010005116.1:0-13954 GCA_028646595.1 Phalanger gymnotis
GTGGGTGAGAAGGGAAGAGGGGAGAGAATTTGGAACTCAAAGTTTTAAAAACAGATGTTCAAAAACAAAAAAAAGGTTTTTGTATCCATAGAAATTTATCTTGACTACAAGAAAGGAAGAGAAAAGGGGATGGGTGGGGATTGGGGTGACAGAAGGGAGGGCAGACTGGGGAACAGGGCAACCAGAATATATGCCATCTTGGAGTGGGGGGGGAAGGTAGAAATGAGGAGAAAATTTGTAATTCAAACTCGTGAAAATCAATACTGAAAACTAAATATATTAAACAATAAACTGAAAAAGAAGAAAATTCCTTGGCAGAAAGAAGGAATTTCTGCTTTAATCCAACACATATTGTACCAGATCCCATCACAATTTGCCCAGGGTCACATAGGTAGTGTAAGTCATAGACGAGACTTGAAAGCTGGTCTTCCTGGCACACAATTGAATGTGACAGGAACAGGAAAGACTTTTTGGAGGATAAGGAAAGAAAAGAAAAAGATTTCAATGACTGCAAATTGAAGAGAGTGCATACTAAATATGGAGCTAGCTGATGGGCACATCTATCTGCTAAGGAACTCTTACAATAATTTGACAAAGGAGTAGGAAGGTTGGCCATCTGGATCCCTCAAAGTTATAAATCAAGAGGTCTTCAGAGGGTTTCTGGCTTCTTCCCCAGGTCAGATCTCATTCCTCAAACCTCCAGTTACCTTGACCCTAGAAGCCTCTTTACCAGCTACAGCCCCTTCACTAATATAAATGTTTCTTGTTTCCATCAGTTGACTAATTTTAAATTAATCAAGACAAATTGTCTTGCTTTTAAAGTCCTCTGAGTCTTACTGATTGTAGTTGAAATTTCTTAATTTCCCCCATCTTTCCTGACTTAGGGAAAAACAAACACTAAACTCTCCTCCCTTCCTTCTATGTTCAAATCTTGATTTAAGACAGAGGAGATTCAAAATAAAGAAGATTTAAGATAAAGCTATTTAAACAGATTTAAAATTCTACAGAGGCAGAGCTCAATTAGGTTCTGGTAAGAAAGGACTTGTGAATTGACAAAAGAACAACAAAACAGAGAAGACAGACTAGGATTCTAACTTATTTCATCAAATGTCTTAATATATGTAAAATACTTAGCCTTGTTCAGGCTCATAGTAGGTACTTAATAAATGCTTGTTCCTTTTCCCCCTTCATCACACCACTTGACTCTAAAGCACCCATATCAAGTTTATCCTGACACCAAAGATTATTTTCATGTGTTCTTTAAACTGCTTTCAATAGAGTCTTCCTTCAATTATTTCCAAAAATTTTATATTTGGCCATCATATATTCATATGGGAGTAAGAGGACCTTGGTTCAATTCCTGATCTTTCACTTGCAACTATGACACAACCTCTTTGGACCTCAGTAACCTCAACTGTAAAATGATGAGTTCCAGTAAATGAATTTAAAGTAAACTCTGAACTTATGCTGAGGCAGCTAGGTGGTGCAGTGGATAGAGCACTGGGCCTGGAGTCAGGAAGACTCATCTTCTTGAGTTCAAATCTAGCCTCAGACACTTACTAGTTGTGTATGACCCTGAGCAAGTCACTTAACCCTGTTTGCCTCAGTTTCCTCATCTGTAAAATGAGCTGGAGAAGGAAATTGAAAACCACTCTAGACTAGTATCTTTGCCAAGAAAACCCCAAAAGGCATCACAAAAAGTTAGAGACAGCTGAAAAGGACTGAACAACAACAACAGAAAACTTATGATCTTATAAAATATGAGAATCCTATTAAGTGTCCCCACCGTACCCTTAACAAAAATATTAAGAACAAATAACTACTTAGCATAATTGGGGAACATACTTAGCATACATAGTTTTTAAGACTGGCCTTAGAAACGATTTAATCCAGCCACATAATTTTTTAGGTAAGGAATTTGAAGGCCAAAGAGATTGTTAATTGCCCAAAGTGACACAATTGACTTTTCACAGCAAGTGGATTGGCTAGAATGTAAACTAAAGTCCTCTGACTCCACACCTTTCTCTTTTAACACTACATAAAAGTAAATGCGTGGAAGGCAGGATCCCTGCCTTACTTGTCTTCTCTTCTTATCTGAGAGGCAATGTGATATGGTAGATGGAGATCTATCCTGAGAGCCAAGAAGACCAAGGTTCGATTCTTGCTCCTGACAGGTACTGACTGTGTGTACCTAAACAAATTTCTTAAACTCTCAGTGCTTTAGGAAATTCTCTAAGCCAGTAAGTGGAAGAGAAGGTGCTGCCCTGCCTTGGTAGAGGGTGTTTCCTCATTTGGAAGTTTCCTTTACCAGTGAAAAGTTCAGTCCCTATACTTTTTCTTAACTATGGTGACCTATATGCTCAATACTTATTAAGTATTAAATTGTTTGGGGAGAAAGGAAAAGAGGGAAAGAAGGAAGGCTGAGTAATTTATTGAGGATTTGAAGATGAGCCTTATTTGAACTAATGGTGGCACAACTGAAAATAGAACACTAGTTCTGGTTTGAGAAAGCGATAGGGTATGGGTTTGCTAAACACACACTCACACACTCTTACACACACACACACACACACACACACACACACATCATTTGAAGAGAAATATTCAAAGTTTATTGAACCTTCGCAACAACATTTTAATAGTGCAGCTGCTCAGTATTTTCGGATGTTTATCTCAAGCTGATCTTAGTTCTCTAACCCTCTCAATTAGTGTGCAAATCTCCAAAGAACATCTTTTCTCATGCTACTCTATTCAACACTTTTCCTTCAGATTAAAAATGCCTGAGCAGGGAAAACAACAACAAAGCATTAACAGCTTGAAGGATTCTTTATGAACTTGGAAGAGGGTGGGGGTGCAGCATCCAGCTGATTTATAAAAGTTGTCTGTTATCAAGAAACTCCTTTCAAGTTCTTGTTGATTGTTAGTCTGTCATTTCCAAATCTGGGGGGTTTATTTTTATTTAATTCAGCAAAAGCACAGTGTATTTCTGAGACTATGTTTTGCTAGCAGCACGTATGTGTTATGGGTTAAAATGTCATCATATATAGTTTTAGAAGATAACAAGCAAAATAAAAAGCTTTGGGATTTTGATCATTTATCAAAACATAAAAATTACTAAAATTCCAAGTACCTAGTGCTTTTAATTGGCTTCAAATTATTTGAAGTACACTTTGGAACCCTCAGTTCACCCAGCATCAATAGACAATAAGATATTGTATAAGAAGTTATGTTGACTCAATAACCCATTATTCCCAGCCATGTTTGTCAATTAGTGTTTAGGGAAGCTCTGTTGATGGAGGCTCTGCTGGGGAAAGTGTTACCCTGTCTGCCGCTTTTGTATTACCTGCTATTCATCACATACCAGGTCACACCCTACCTATACCAGATCATCTCCTACCTGTTAGCCTGGTCACATCCTATCCACAATTGGGGAAGTACAGAGATGCATCCTCTTTTACTGACGGAGACCTATCTGATTTGTTTTTATCTTATTACAAAAAATTATCAATAAAACCTGGCTTGATGGGGTGATGGTGATGCGGTTTGAGAGGTACCCCCCCAAGACCTGAGTACTCCACAGGGTCATCTGGAAGGAATTCATGGATTCAAACATTCTTCAAGTCATGGTGGCAAAGGTTTATTGCCGTGCCTATATAGTGGGCAGAGCTTCCTCAGGAACTTGCGACTTTAACAGAAATGATGGTAAAGCTTATACAGGAAAAGTAGTGGATTATCTGGAAGATATGATATTTAGGTGATAACTTACAACATGGGTCACAGGCATCATTCACTACTGGAAACCAGAGGAAAGGGTTTCTCAGGGGTATATTTTTGGTCTGTTGCATCTGTAGCAAGATAGCTTTGAGAGTATAGCTTGACCTCTGGAATGAATATAACTTTGAGAATCAACACATGATAATTTTGTGGTTATAAGATCTATTTTTACAAGAGAATTTCTTCAGAGGTCAGCTTGTTCTTGTGATGGGGAAGGATAGCTCATTTTACTGGGGCACACTCATGAGTAATTGCTAGCCGTAGCATCCCTGGCCTGGGGAGAAAACTGTCAGGGACAGTGTTTTGAGGCTAGGGAGAAATGTGTTCTTGGAATTGGGGTCCAAGCACAAGCACAAGCACCCAGGCACCCCATCAATGGGACCTGGACCCCTGAAAGGAAAAGACCATGTCTTTGAAAGCAACACAGTTCCTGAATTTTCCCATACATTGCAGCAGCCCAGATCACTAGCCCACCCCACACTACCTGATCACCTGATTAGCTTACTTAACATTCCTTTCACTGTCTACTGGGTCCACCCCAGACTACTTGCACATAATTCATTATTAATCAGGGCAAAAGCCCTAACAAATAATTTTACTTTTAACAGTTGTATATACTTTTTAGGCCCTTTTATTTTAGTGATTACTAATAGAAAATTTGTCAGCATTCATTACACAATCCTCCACCTTCTTGAGAAAATGCACAGTCTCCTCTTGAGGACTGGTTGTTTAACGTATGGTCAAATTATAATAGGAAGCCTCATCATTGACCTCCTATGTGGTTCTGATTAAATTTCAGGTCTTCAGTCCCTTGTCTCAAATGCAGACTCACCCCAAAACTCCCTTCAGTACCTGGGGCCTCCTCTCCCTGAAATATCACCTTCCTCTGTGGATTCTTATCCTGGAATATCTTTTTTTTTCTTTTTTTTACCATGCTAGCCTCCTTTTATCACTGTCGAGTTCCTGATGCCACTTTTGAAGAGGGGCCCAGGCTGTCCAACCTTCATTTCCATCCCCGTTGTCTTGCTGACTTTCTGGACTTCAACATCACTCCCTTCCTTTCCCCAAAGGAACCTTCCCCCTCCCCCCAATCTTTTCAGCTCTCCATTGTGTGCCATCTTCCCCCATTTAAATGTAAACACCTCTTGGGGAGGGACTGTCTTTTTTAATGCTTATATTTGCATTCCCAGTGCTTAGCATCAAGTCTGAAACTTATAAAGAATATAATGAATACTTATTGTCTTGATTTGCTTGTTACAGTGCTCCATAACTGCGATTTCTTTAGATGTCAACAAATATTTAGGAGTTAATTTGTCCTCTTCCAAATCCATCCAAACATTCAATGTGTGATAACTCACTGTACCTGAGCAGTGCAGTGTGGCTCAATGGGAAAAGCGCTCAATTTGGAATCAAAACAAGGTTTGAATCCACTGCCTATTTGAACTTGGGGTAAGTAATTTTATATCTCTTAGACTCAAGCTCGGATCGGTAATATTAATTAAGAACTCAGCAGCTATTATCTTATGATCCCAGGTATGCCAGGTGTTTTGAACTGTGGAACCTCCAGCAACCTGAGCTTCTTGCCTTATCTGGTTACACTTTGGGAAGTTAGTCACTGGACTATGATGGAGTAAAAATATATTCTAAACATCTTCAGTTTTGATTTAGGGGTTTCCTCAGTTCCAAGTTTTTAATATTTTGAAAAGATTGTGTTTGCCTTGTTGGCTGTGTTTTCCCTGATCTCTTGGTGTACTCCCTGGTTCCTAATTGCTTCTATCACCCTTGCATCAACTTTTATCCATTACATGTGGTTTCTGTACCCTTTGGAAATCTGCACTGTTTTCACAGAACTACACAATTTCAGAATTGGAATGGACTTCGAAAGGCATGAAGTTCAACCAATTCCTGAACACAAGTTCTCTGTACAACATCCTGACAGGAGACCTGTAAGCATTTGCTTGAAGAAATAAGAGGAAACTCTCCTTCCTAGGACACCTCATTCTTCTTTTGGATAATTCTAATTGTTAGTGAGTTTTCCTTCTGTTGATTCTAAATTGGCCTCTTTACAACTTCCATCCATTAGATGAAATTTGGATTCTACCTTCTGGGTCTTGGCATTTTCAGCCTTTTAAATACTCGAAGACAGCCATCATGCCTTTTTGACTCTTCTCTTCCCCTCTTCACAAAATATCACAATTATTCCAGAAGATCCTCATATGGCATGACTTTAAGATCCTTCACCATCCCGATTGCTCTCCATTGGACAGTCTCTAGTTGATCATTATTTTTCTTAAAATGTAGTTTCCAAGAGTGAACACAATTCTCCAGATATGCTCTGACAAGGAAAAGTATAGGGAACTGTTATTGCCTTAATTATTGACACCAAACCTCGGATTTGGTCCTGGTTCTCTGGGTCCTGAATTGCCCTGGCTCCAAAAAGCCTATTGGTGACAGCTGGTCATTACAAATAGAAACAAGCCCAGGTTTATTGTATTTTTAAGCACTTTGAATTTCTGTCTGTAACAACAATGTCACTTGCAGCTACTATGGAGGTGTAAGGCCAATAACACCAGGACACAGGAGGGCTGCTAACACAGATTCTTTGATCTGCTTTTCTAAGGAAAGCAATTTTAAGGGGTTTATGGTCTCACTTTAATTAAACATACATATATCATTCACTTAGTTCGGGGGAAAAACTCATCATTCTGAACTTCGGAGAAAACACAAACAGAAATTACAAGCAGAAATTATATAAACGAGCAAATAACACAAACTGGCAGACAGGGCTTCTGTCTGCCCATAGCAATACATACCTAGTTACCAGAGAGAAAAGCACCAACATCTGGGTTTTCAAAGCTGGGGGGCTCCTTAATGGCTACCCAGAGTCTCGTCTGGTCAAATTGCATGATACTTTTCCAGTGAGTGAGCCTCCAAAGCAAAATGCTAACCTCAGGGTATGTATACCCTTCTTCAGGGTAAGAGGATGTCACAACCATGTGACTCAAACTCATGTGACTTAGGTTTTCTTGTGACTCAAGCAGGTCATCAAAGTCTCTCGATTCAATCAAATACTCTTGATTGAAACAAAGGCAAGAATCAAAGGCACTTAATTGCCTTAGTGCTGAGTAGCATTCCAAAAGATAAAACAGCAAAAAGTCCCACTTTGCTTGCCATTATACTGCATCATGGTTAGCCGTCATTTTTCAATACTGTCAATACGTTTCTGCATAGTTGTACCTACTTCTCATTGTTCCTAACCTTCTATGCAATATAACCTCAGAAAAGCTGGAATTTAGTGGGACAAATCAGACCACTAAATCAGTAAAACCAGTGACTGACTCTCTCTCTCTCTCTCTCTCTCTCTCTCTCTTTCTTTCCACACACACACACACACACACACACAGACACACTTCCCTCTTTAACTCATTCCCATTGAAACTAAGGTTCTAACACTACTCACCTTACCCCCTACTAATTTCTTCTGTATCAGTTTTTCCTTTTGCCTCATTAGGATAACTACTCCTTTTTATTTCTCCCTATACAGTTTTATTTTTTAAGAATCACCCCTCATACTCAGCTTAGTCCCAGCCTTTCTTTCAAATTATCCAAATAGGGATGACAATCATAAGAATACTACTAATATTTTCACATATATGAAGTAAACGATTTGACTTTATTGAGTCCCTTAAAATTGGTTGTTATTGTTTACCTTATATTTCTCCTGGATGTTATACATTGAATTTTCACTTAAGTTTCGAGAGTTTTGCCACAAAACCCTGAAAGTCTTTCCGTTTGTTAAATGTCTATTTTTTAAAAAATTCAGGATTATACTTAGGTTTGCTTGGTAAGTTACCCTTGGTCATAACCTAGCTTTTATGCTCTGCAGAATATAGTACTCTAAGACCTATGGTCCTCGGACATAGTAGCTGCTAGGCCTTGTAGCTCCATGATGATATTTAAATTGTTTGTTTTTTTTCTTGTTGCTTCCAATATTTTTTCTTTAACCTGGGAGCTTTGAAACTTGGTTGTGATAGTCCTGTAAGTTTTCTTCCTGGGATATCTTTCAGGTGGTGATCAGCAGTTTTTTTTTTCTATTTCTACTTTGCCTTCTTGTTCTAGAACTCCAGGACAATTTTCCTTGATAAGTTCTGGTAACATTGTATCAAGATTTTTTTATCATATTTTTCAGGTGGCCAACTATTCTTATATTATTTTTCCTCACTGTTCTCTAGATCAGATGAGATGTTTCATTTTTTCTTCTATTTTTTCATTCTTTTGATTTTGTTTTGTGATTTCTTGGTGTCTTGGAACATCATTCACTTCCCCTTGCTCAATTCTAGTTTTCATTCCTTAAGTTTTTGATTCTCTGTTTCAAGTTGGTTGATTTTCTTTTTATAATTTTCTTGATTTTCTTGAATTGATATTATTTTCTTTTCCTAATTTTTCTTCAGTCTCTCTTATTTGATTTTTAAAAGTCCTTTTTGAGTTCCTCCAAGAACTCTTTTTGTGCTTGGGATGATTTGACATTTCTCATTGAAAAAGGAGTGGCTTTTTTTAGCTCCATTTTCTTCCTTTGAATATGAATCTGGATCTTCTCTATCCCCATAGCAACTATCTATGGTTGAGTTCTTTCTCCTTTGCTTACCCACTTTTATTTATTTATTTTTTGTTTTATTTTGTTTTTAGCAGATATTAGTGATAATCAAGTTGTAGTTCCAAGATATGGAGAAAGGTGCCCCAACTCTCAGGTCCTTCTTACCATTATTTTCTGAGGTCTATTTCAGGGTCCAACCTTGGGCTCTTCTCTGTACTCCTAAACCACAGCTAGGGTCCCCTGCTACACTATCCCACAAATGATCTTACTCCCTAAGTCCCTCCTGTGGCTGAAAATTACAGCTGTCCTCTCTGCCCTAGAACTGAAACCAGGGATTCTCCTCTTCTGTAAGGCCCACAGACAACAGGGTCCCCACCCCATACTATTGCACTCACCAGATATGTGCTAGCTCCTTCATCTTGCAGCAGGATGTGTCTGGTCAGCTATACTTGGCGTCCCTCGACAGTGGAAGGTCCTTCAATGTTCTCCTACTCCTACACTCACAAATGTCTGTGAGATGAAAGTTTCTAAGGCTGAGACTTCCTTTCAACCCAGCTGCCCAGAGGGCTTGTTGATTCTGTAGAATTGGCCTGGAGGTTTTTGCCCTTCATTCAAGCAAAACCTCCATCCCTAGAGGTTGGGTCTTTCCTGGGGTCTTCTTAAATTGTCTTAGGAGGAGAACTGCTTTACCTTGTTTATTTCTTCTCTGAGGCAATGTTCTGTCCTTGTGGAGGAAATTTGGAGAGCAGAAAATTTTCTGACCTTTGTTATCTTCCCAGAATCCTGTCTGTTTGAGTATGTTTAAAAGAATCAGTATGTTCCCATTGGTCAAGCCCTGAGGATAACTTCTCATGACAAATTCATAGGCTTTTGATGGCCACTTTCTTGATAATCAGGGCCTTTGTGTTTATATGTTCATGGATAAAGTTTCTAGAAGCTTGACGGCCAGAGAAGTTGGAAGTTTTACTAACAAATATCTCTCTCAGCCTGTGTCATAAAGTAAAATATGAAATCCATTTGTGTGTGAACATTTACATTTTATATTCATAAAGACTTCTAATATGTCAGATTAGTGAGCAATACGGAAAGAACAGCAAGTTGGCACTCAGAAGACTTGAGTTGTAGTCCTTGTTCTTCTATTAATTTCCAATGAGATCACAGGCATTTTATTTTTAAGATCAGCTTTATCAGCTATAGAATGAAGGGGTTGAACCGATTGATGTCTAACCATTCTTCAGTGATTCTATTACTGCAATTCATAAAATAACCATTAGGCTGTTTTATATGAAATACCAAATAGTTATAAGTATACAGCACAAGAAAATATGAGATTAATGTATTATAAATTTGTAACTTTAACCTAGTGATCCATTTTATAGATATTTATATATACACACACATATATATACATACATATATGTATACATATATACATACACATATGTATATATGTATACACACACATATACATACATATTTTATGTGTGTGTGTATATATATATGCATATATATATACATACATACTTTTTTTTCTGTCCTCTAAACTTAAACTGCCAAGATTTCAAATAATTTTAGACCACAGATTGAAACAAATTTAAAAATTCCTGATTGGGTACTATATTAGGTATTCAGTTAAGTGCAACTTTTAGATAATGCCTGGTCCTGCCCTCATGGAATGTGCAGTCTATTAGGGAGATGTGACACCAGCACAAATAGCTTCAATATTGAATACATAGTACATCCTCTGGGATCCGAATTTGCTTTGGACTCTAGCATGTTGGTCTCCCTGAAGGAGGTCATTGGAAGCGGGTAACTGCTTTTCTCCTTAGTCTTCTAGGGGTAACCCTGAAGGGCTGGGATTTCTAATACCATAAATCATTAGTCCTCATCCAGTGTGCACCACTAATACTGATCAACCAGTTAATATCAATTATTATTATTATTATTTTTACAAAGGGATATTGATATAAAATAATTTTATAAAACATTTTTCCTCGCTCAGGAGCACAGTCTTACCTCCTTCCTTTATGCAGTTTATGGGGAGAAGAATTGGCATTAAAGTATCATGATAGTAAGGAATACATATAGAAAACATGGAGAGCTATGGGGTCCCATGTGATTCCTAGTACTGGGGACTCTATTCCCTCATCTTTCTCCTGAGTACTCACAAGGTAAGCTTCCAGGTGTTGCTCTTTAACTTAGCTGAGTTGGCTCCTTCAAGGACACAATGTCTTTTCTGTAAGGTCAAGTCATTGCTGGTCTTTGGCAAACAGATCACTTGGTGGTTGGGTTGGCTCTTCACTGGGTTACTACTGATAACAGTTTTGACAGTCTCTCCTACTGCCTGGTGGCTGAAAGCACCTCTGATGGCTCTCCTGATTTTTAAAGCTAATAAAATCATAAACTGGTCATTCCATTTCTGGATATTTCTTCATCTAATGTAAAGAAGCAATAAATTTGAAAATGATGAAAGAAACAGGTACCATGAATTTACATATAGGATAGCTAGGTGGGAAAATGAGACAACTACTTGCCTGGCTCATAACAGTCCTCTCTCAAGCACCACAAGGGCAGAATACAAGAGATCATCTATTCAAACTTGTTGTTTCTCTCATGGCTCTTCATGTGATTAGAATATGACTCCTCCTCCTTAAATAGTATATGTCTTTTGGTAGCTCAAAAGAACCGTGAGAGGCACAAATTTAGAGAATCCACCACTAAAGTTTACATAGACTATTTGTACCTGTAAGGGCAAGCAAAGTGGGACTTTTTGTCGTCCTTTGTTCTGGGGTGCTTCTCAGCCCTAAGGCAATCATGTGCCTTTGATTGAATCTTGTCTTTCTTTGTAGGAAGGCACACACCC
Organism: Phalanger gymnotis; assembly: GCA_028646595.1. Taxonomy (NCBI): domain Eukaryota; kingdom Metazoa; phylum Chordata; class Mammalia; order Diprotodontia; family Phalangeridae; genus Phalanger; species Phalanger gymnotis. The sequence goes on from JAQQSZ010005116.1 coordinate 11,232, forward strand.
TTTTGCTAGTTAGGTCACTGGAGGTGTGAAACCCTCAAGAGGTGTAAAGCCTTTGAGAGGTGTGAACAGGGTAAATATGCTCTGAGGTTAGCATTTTGTTTGGGGCTCCCTCAGTGGAAGAGTATGATGTGATTTGACTATACATAGACATACGTTATACATAAAAGAGATTAATGTGGTAATTATATGTGAATTTATGTTCATGAATCTCCATGACTTGGAAAAAATGAATTTTGTCTTCCAATGAAACTCTCCTGCTGTAGGATTCAAGGTGAAACTACCTAATATTGTTTATGGTACATTAATGCAAGAAAATGGGAGTGTCCCATTTAATTCATTTAGCCCTGGACATTTTAGTAGGAAAAACTGTCAGTATCATGATTTACTGGACCATTCAGCAAACCCACTTTGGAAAAGTAAACCAAAACTCCTGTATAGCCATTAGACTGGGAGATATTCCCAAAGCTCCTTGCTTCAAGCCTTCTGACTAATCCCAAAAGATTTACAAGTCACTTTGAAAAACTTTGCATACATGGATTTGGGGCTTTTTATATCATGGAATCAAAAGTAGGAAACCCAAGGTGATGCAGGTTTAGTGAGTTTTTTTTTCAAGGATGCCAAAAGGATGGGCTCTAAACTTATTTGCCTTGCACTTCTGATTTTCTATGGAAACTTCTTTGCTATCGATTTAGAGAAATCTAAAGAATATTCCATCTCACATATTTAAAGCTGTTTAAATAGAAATCTACCCTCATCATTTTTTTTTCAGATGGGACAATTTAACATTAAGGAGCTAAAGTGACACCTTTAGAGAATATGGTATATGCAGTTTGCAACTATAGAACATTAGTTGAAGAAATTTTGTGCTATAAAAGGCTTTCTGGTGGTTTTAGTTATTGTTTTGTTTTGTTTTTTGGTGTATGAGAACAACTTGGGATTGTTAAAAAATAATAAAACTCCACCTGTTGCTTTCTCTGAATGAAATCCAACCTACTCTCATTATTCTGTTTAATCCTGGGCTCAACTCATTTTCCACCTGCATTGACTGTCCAAGATATGTTTGCTGATTTACTGATCTACCTATCATACTCTGGTATATAGACATTTAAAAAAATAACCTTTTCGGTTGTTACTCAATTGAGTCAAGTGAACAAGTATTTATTATGTGCCCAGCACTGTTCTAAGAAGTGAGAATGTGAATATAAGCAAAAAGAAAGACCATCTCAGACCTCAAGGACCTTATAGTCTAAGTGTAGAAGGCAATAAACTTTGTTCTTCATGAGAGTGTATTTACATTGTTGTCATTGTGGAAATTGGCTTCCAAATTAAGCTTACTTTACTTAACATTAGTTCACTTAAATTGATTTTGGCACTTTCAATGGCCACAGCTGTTAAAATTTTAAATGTTTTGTCCAAAGTCACATAGTAAGTAGAAGAACTTCCATTCAAACCTATGTTTCTGACTCCAAGTCCACTGCATGAACACATAATAGAAAAGTTGTATTTGTGACTCTTGTACAGATTAGAAAACTTTAACCTTTAGGAGTCATTAATTTTCAGGATAGTCCATAAAGTTAAACTGAGCATCACAAGGGCAAGTACAAAGGATTAGAGGAGAATAGATTATAGCAAATATTACTATTTAGCATTTACTGAACTGGATTTTTCTTATTTCCAAAATCCCCCTATTAGTATGTTTTGAGAGATTAGGTGTCTCCAAGGAAATCAGACACCTTGAAGACCAAGGTATTTTTGAATACATTAAAATAGTGTAGGACTTCCCAGGGTATGTGATTCACAACTGTCAAATCACATCAGTAAGCATTTGTTAAGTATTTACTATGTACCAGGCCTTGTGGTAAGTGGTGAAGACACAAGGAAAGGACAAAAAAAAAACCAATCCAAGCTCTCACTAGGACCTTAGTTCAGTGGGGAGGCAACGTGAAAACAACTATGCACAAACAAGGTAGATTCATGCTAAAATGAAAGTAATTTCAGAGAGATTAAGGCACTAAGATTAAAGATGATTGGGAAAAGCTTCCTGCAGAATGTAGGATTTTAGCAGCAACTTGAAAAAAGCCACTGAAATTAGGAGGCAGTAATGAGGAAAGACAGTGTCCTAGGGATGGGAGAATGAGAAAAAATGTCATGGTGTTGGGAAATAAATTATCATGTACAAGGATTAGCAAGGAGGTTAGCATCAGTGCAAAGTAAGTCAAAACCTGAGAAATTATAGGGAGAGAGTATAAGAACAGTGCCAGAGGATGAGGGAGTGGAAGAGGCAATATAGTAGAAGTAACATTTTCATTTCAATTCTATTCAATAAACATTTGTTAAGTACCTACTATGGGCCAGGCCCCATGCTAAGTGCTGGGGATGCAAATCAGAAAAAGACAGTCTCTGCCCTCAAGGATCTTACAACCCCTTGAAACCAATGAGTGAACACAATAAAAAAGAAAACTGAAAAGGGATTAAAGTTCTATGGAGTCAAAACTAAATGAAACTCTAATGGAAAATGGAGTTACCTGAAAAGTTCTGAGCTCTCTATAAAGAAAGGATTTGGGAGTTTATTGCTTCACCCTCCAGCACTCCAATCAGTAGGAAGAGGCACCAAGAGGGATCTTAGAAGCTGTTGAGGATAAAAGACTAAGTCAAGCAGCATGGTGATGAGATTTCTGGTGATCAATGTATCCTGGGGGAGGCATGATGTTCATTGGAAACAA
>JAQQSZ010005117.1:0-13954 GCA_028646595.1 Phalanger gymnotis
AAGCAGCCAGAAAGAAACAATTTGAGTATTATGGAAATACAATCAGAATAACCCAAGATCTAGCAGCTTCCACATTAAGGGATCGAAGGGCTTGGAACATGATATTCTGGAGGTCAATGGAGCTAGGATTAAAACCAAGAATGACCTACCCAGCAAAACTGAGTATCATGCTCCAAGGCAAAATATGGATTTTCAATAAAATAAAGGACTTTCAAGCTTTCTCAGTGAAAAGACCAGAGCTGAATAGAAAATTTGACTTTCAAACACAAGAATCAAGAGAAGCATGAAAAGGTAAATAAGAAAGAGAAATCATCAGGGACTTACTAACGTTGAACTATTTTGTTTACATTCCTACATGGAAAATTCATAAGACTTCAGTATTAGGGTAGCTGAAGGGAATACACACACATACACACACACACACACACACATATATATTGACAGAGGGCACAGGATTGAATTGAATATGAAGGGATGATATCTAGAAAAATAAAATCAAATTAAGAGATGAGAAAAGAATATATTGAGAGAGGGAGAAAGAGAGATATAGAGTGGGGTAAATTATCTCTCATAAAAGTGGGAAGAAAAAGCAGTTCATTGGGAGGGAAGAGGGGGCAGGTGAGGGGGAATGAGTGAATCTTGCTCTCGTCAGAATTGACCTGAGGAGGGAATAACATACACACACTCAATTGGGTAAAGATAGAACCCCACAGGAAAGAAGGAGGAAGGAGATAATAAAGGGGGGATGATAGAAGGGAGGGCAGATGGGGGAGGATGTGATCAAAAACAAATGCTTTCAAAAAGGAACAGGATCAAGGGAGAAAATTGAATAAAGTGGGATAGCATAGGAAGGAGCAAAATATAGTTCACAACATGAGTACTGTGGAAGGATTCTACATAATGATACCCATGTGGCCTATATGGAATTGCTTCCCTTCTTAGGGAGGGTGGGTGGGAAGGGAAAAGGGGACAGAATTTGGAACTCAAAGTTTTAAAAACAGATGTTCAAAAAAAAAAAGTTTTTGCATTCAACTGGGAAATAAGATACACAGGCAATGGGGCATAGAAATCTATCTTGCCCTACAAGAAAGTAAGGGAAAAGGGGATCGGGGGGAGAGGGGTGACTGGGGAATGAGGCAACCAGAATATACGCTATCTTGGAGTGGGGGGGAGGGTAGAAATGGGGAGAAATTTGTGAAAATCAATGCTGAAAGCTAAAAATATTAAATAAGTAGTCAAAAAAAAAGAGAGAAATTATCAAGGAAAATTGCCCTGATAGTCTAGAACAAAGGTAGAGAACCTGTGGCCTCAAGGGCCCTCTTGGTCACAGGTTCCCCACTGTCTAGAACCAGAGGGTAAAATGGAAATGGAAAGAATCCACTGATCACCTCCTGAAAGAGATCCAAAAATGAAAACTCCCAGGAACATTATAGCCAAATTCCAGAGCTCCAGAGGTCAAACAGAAAATATTGCAAACAGCCAGAAATCAAGTATCATGGAGCCATAGTCAGGATAGCACAAGATGTAGCACCTTCTGCATTAAAGAATTAGAGGGCTTGGAATATGATATTCTGGGGGGCAAAAGAGCTAGGCTTACAACCAAGAATCACCTACCAAGCAAAATTGAGTATAATCCTTCAGGGGAAAAAACTGGCCTTCAGTGAAAGGGAGGACTTTCAAGCATTTTTGATGAAAAAGCCAGAGCTGAATAGAAAACATGATTTTTGAATACAAGACTCAAGAGAAGCATGAAGAGGTAAAAAGGAAAGGGAAATCAAAAGGGTCTTAATAACACTGAACTGTTTACGTTCCCACATGTGAAGATGATACTTGTTACTCATAAGAGCTTTCTCATTATGGCAGTTAGAAGGATTCTATCTAGAGAGAGGGCACAGATATGAGTTGAATATGAAGGGATGATATCTAATAAATAAAATTAAGGGGTGAGAGAGAAATGTACTAGGAGAAAGGGAAAGGGAGAGGTAGAATGGGGTAAATTATCTCACATAAAAAAGGTATGAAGAAGCTTTTACAGTGGAGGGAAAGAGGGAGGAGGGGAGTGAGTGAACCTTATTCATCAGTTTTGGCTCAAAGGGGCAATAACATATACACTCAACTGGGCATAGAAATCTATCTCAACCTACAAGGAAGTAGGAGGGGAAGGGGTAATGGAGAGGGAGGCGTGATAGAAGGAAGGGCAGATCCAGGGAGGGGGTAGTCAGAAGGAAAACACTTTTGAGGAGGGACAGGGTGAAAGGAGAGAGAGAATAGAACAGAGGGAAAATAGGATGTAGGGAAGTACAGTTAGTAATAGTAACTGTGAAAAAAAATTTGAAGCAAGTTTATCTGATAAAGGCCCTAATTTCTCAAACATATAGAGAACTGAGTCAAATTTATAAAAATAAGAGCCATTCCCCAATTGATAAATTATCAAAATATATAAAAAATTTTCAGATGAAGTAATCAAAGCTATCTATAGCCATATGAAAAAAAAAGTTCCAACTCACTATTGAATGGAGAGACGCAAATTAAAACAACTCTGAAGTACTACCTCTTTTCTGTTAGATTGGCTAAGATGACAGAAAAGGAAAATGGCAAATATTGGAGGGGGTGTGAGAAAAATGACACATTAATGCACTGCTGGTGGAGTTGTAAACTGATTCGACCATTCTGTAGAGCAATTTGGAACTATGCCCAAAGGGCTATAAAACCATGCATACCCTGTAACTTAGCCATACCACTATTAGGTCAATATCCCAAAAGAGATAAAAATAAAAAGGAAAAAGACCTATATATATACAAAAAAATTTATAGCAGGTCTTTTCTGGTGGCAAAGAATTGGAAATTGAGGGGGGAAGCCCATCAATTGGGGAATGGCTGAACAAATTGTTGTATGTGTTATGATGGAATACTATTGTGCTATAAGAAATGATGAGCAGGATGCTCTCAGAAGAACCTGAAAAGACTTACATGAGCTGATGCAAAGTAAAATATAATCTGTACAAAGTAACAGCAATATTGTAAGATGACCAGCTGCGAATGACTTAGCTATTCTCAGTAATACAATGATTCAAAGACATCTCTGAAGGACTTACAATGAAAAATGCTATCTATCCTCTGACAAAGAATTGATGGCGTCTGAATACATCCTGAAGCACACTTTTTTTTGGTTTCTTTATTTTTCTTGATTTTTTGGGGGGGGTCTATGTTTTCTTTCACAACATGACTATTATGGGAATTGTTTTGCATGACTACACAAGTAAATAACTTATATCGAATTGCTTGCCTTCTCAGTAGAGGAAGGATGGGAAAGCAAGGAAAGGAGAGAATTTGGAACTCAAAGTTTTAAAAACGAATGTTAAAAATTGTTTTACATGTAACTAGGGATAAATAAAATACTGAATAAATCTTTTAAAAAGAAAACATCCCAGACATCTGATGATTCCATAACCTCCTTCAACAACTTTAAGCAAAATATTTCATATGAATGTAATAGAATATTATTGAATAAAAAATATGAAAAATATGAACAGAAGAGTGTAATGTGTTGCAAAGTGACACAAGAAAACAAAAACAGCATAACTAACAAAATAAAAGTAACAAGATTTGGTAAACTTGTGCAAGTAATAAAACCAACCAGTAATCACTTATTAATGCCTACAATACTCCAGGCATTGGGCTAAGTGCCACGGATACAAAGACAAAAGTTCCAACCTTTCTTTTGTGTTGTGTTGGAAGAAACAATATGTACATATATAAGTGTATACAAGGTAGTACTTCCCCAGCCTCCATTCTCACTATCAACTTGAGTCCCTACATCTTTCCTCGGCATTGATTCTAAGGAATAGTAGCGAAAAGTTGGAGGGCATTTATTTTACTGATACAGTTCACAGGCCCCACTGGTGCTTTTTCCATCATGATTGTCAGTTAATTATCAGTCATCCAGAAAATTAGCTTTTAAAAAGGAGTACTTATGGACGTGGTATAGAAAAATATACAACATATAATGCATAAAATGAAAGTTTTTTTAAAAAGTTAACATAAGCATCTTTCCCAAAAGTCAAAATAGGCTTAAGCTCACAGAACACATGTGACAAAGAGGCAACTCATGACTCCTGCTTACTGGAAAAAAAAAATTCCCTTTGTAGGCTTTTCAAGAAGTTCCTCTTAGGCATGATGTATTTTCTTTCCTGGACTGCTTGTGTAGCCATGAATCAGCCCTCCCAAATCATATCCAATCTGTTCTTAGCTCCAGATGTTGACACTACTATCATTAGTTGCTGTCCTAGAGGATAATGCTAGGATGGTGATACTAATGCTAGGAAGATGAAAAATCCAAAAGCCTCTAGACTCTTCAAAGGACCTTGAAATCCTCTGGCCTAGATAGAAGCTGAGGTGCACGCTTCTCTCCTCTTCCCTACCAAGTGTTTCTTCCTCAGGGGTTTTGCTGAACACTCCTACCTTACCTTGCTCCAAACTCATGAATCCAAGTTGGCCAGATATTTCTTAGATGGACATTAACCAACTTTCCTCAGCCAAACTGAACACATTCTCTTTATAACCTCACTCCAGCTGACCAAAGACTTTAGATTTAGACTAACAACCTAAATATGTTCTCCTCTTAAGGCATCACTTCACTAAAACTTGGTAGAGTGGTTTGATGTACTCATTTGATCCCCATCCTTACAACAAATCAGAAACAAGGTGGTAGAGGAGAGCCTAGCAGGGAGGTTATCAGAAAAGGCTTCATGTAGAGCTGAGATGTGAAGAAAACTAAGGATCCCAAGACATAGAGATGAGAAGGGAGTACCTCTCAGACATGGAAGACTCCCTGTGCAAAGGTAGAAAGACAGAAGATGGACTGCCTTGTATGAGCAGCAATAATCAAGTGAAAATAGCTACATCCTGGAGTCTGGAAAGCAGACTAATATGTAATAAGGCTGGAAAGGTAGGTTAAGGCCAGTTTAAAAAGGCCTTAAATGTCAACCCATGAAATTTATATTAGATCCTTGACATAAGGGAATGAAATAGTCGAACTTGTACTTAAAGGAAATCACTTCAGCATGTTTTGTGAAGGATGGACTGAATTATAGGGCAAAATATTTATTGTCACAGTCTAGGTGAGGGGCTTTAAGGGTCTGAACTCTAGTTGTATAGGTGTAGAGAAGGATACAAGTGAAAGAAATGTTTCCAGGTAAAAACAAGATGTGAAAACTAATTCAATAAATGTTCAGACAGATGGTTCCCTACATTAGCCACCAGATGTCACTAACAGCCTAGGTCAGCAAGTATACTGTGGAAGTTAGTATAAGCATTAAAGGGTTTAATAACTCAATTCTGCTTACATTTACATATTCTATGCAAAAAAGATTAAATTTGTATTCTTTAAAAATAGTAGGATCTTCTGAACACAAAGTATGTTCTAATACCGAAGTCATATAATTGGCAATCCAGTTATGTTTTTCCAGTATTTAAGTACTTGCAAATTTTGTTGTATTACTCAGTTTTAAAGAAAAGTACAAAGGTATACTCCACAAAATGTTGCTCCAATAAGTATCATTCTTGCAATAACATGAGATAATATATATCTACATGTATATATGTGTGTATACACGTACATATATAAAACCAAACCCTAACAAAAAATTCTTTTCAAACCCCGTTATAACATTACCATACTTTTAGAATTAGCCATACCATTTAACATTTGGCCTGAAATTATAAGTTAGTATACTCATAATTAATTTGTTGAAATTTTCATGAAAGTAAACATTGCTTTAAAAACTTGCAAATCCTAGATATTCCCCAACTCTCCTAAGTTTTCTACTGAAATTACCTCACAACATCTTTAAAATTTTTATTATTTATTTTTAGCATTCTTTTCTTTTTAAATTTTGAGTTCCAAATTCTCTCCTTCTCCTCCCATATCCTTCCTCACCGACTGAGAAGGCAAGTAATATATCGATTATACACGTTAAATCACACGAAACTTGTTTACATATTAGCCAAATATTTAAAAAAAAATAAAGTGAGAAAATTGTATTTCAATTTGCATTCAGACTTCATAAATTCTCTTTCTGGAAGTAGACAGTATTTTTTCATCATGAGTTCTTAGGAATTGTCTCAGATCATTGAATTGACTAGAGTAGCTGAGTCTTTTGATAGCTGATCATCATTACGACATTGCCATTACTATGCACAATGATGTCTCTGTTCTTCTCACTTCACTTTGCATCAGCTCATATAAGTCTTGCCATGTTTTTCTGAAAGCACTCACCTCACCATTTCCTATAGCATAATGGTATTTCATCATAATCATATTCCACCACTTTCATTCAGTCATTCCCCAATTGATGAACATCCCTTCCATGTCCAATTCTTTGTCATCACACACAAAAAAAAGTTCCTATAGATATTTTTTGTATATATAGGTCCTTTTCCTGTTATTGCTTTGGGATACATACCTAGTTGTTTTGCTGCATCAAAGAGTATGCACAGATTTATAGTCTTTTAGGCATAGTTCCAAATTGTTTTTCATTGTGGTTGGACCAAATTACAACTCCACCAACAGGTTCTTAGTGTTACCTATTTTTCCCTCATCCCCTCCAGCATTAGTCATTTCCAATGGGTATGAAATGTTAACTCAGAGTTATTTTTAATTTGTATTCTCTCAGCAATAGTGATTTAGAGCATTTTTTCACATGACTATAGATAGCTTTGGTTTCTTCTGAAAACTGCCTCTATATATCATCTGATCATTTATCAATTGGGTAATGGTTCTTATTTTTCTAAATTTGACTCAGTTCTATACTGAGTATATATTTAAGAGATGAGGGCTTTATCAAATAAACATAGTGTAAAAAAATTTGATACTACTTCATTAGCTGACACCTTTTTAGCATAATATAGCTTCTCTGATAATCTCTTTCAATTAGGTTTGTTTTTGTTTTGTCTGAGATCATGATTATTACTCCTGTATTTTTTACTTCAGCTGAAGCATATTAGATTCTGCCCCAGTCCTTTATTTTAACTTTGAGCGCGTGTTTCTGTTTCAAGTGTGTCTCTTGTAAACTTCTTTTTGGGATTCTGGTTTCTAATCCATTCTACTATCTGCTTCCATTTTATGGATGAATTCATCCAATTCACATTCACAGTTATGATTATTGTGTATTTACATTCATGCCATTTTCTTCTGTTTCTTCCTTATGGAAATATAAACAGTGTAACTTTATTAAGTCTCTTATGACTACTCTTTCATGTTTACCTTTTCATGATTCTCTTGAGTCTTGTGTTTGAACGTGAAATTTTCTATTTCATCAGGAATGCTTGAAAGTGCTCTATTTTATTAAATATCCATTTTTCCCCCTGAAGGATAGTACTCAGTTTTGCTGGGTAGATTGTTCTTCATTGTAATCCTACCTCCTTTGCCTTCTGAAATATCTTATTTCAAGCCTTCAACATCTTTAACATGAAAGATGCTACATTTCATGTGACCCTAACTGTGTCTCCTGATATTTGAAGTGTTTCTTTCTGGCTGCTTGCAATATTTTTTTCGACCTGGGAACTCTAGAATTTGGCTATAATGTTCCGGGGAGTTTTCATTTTGCTATCACTTTCAGTAAGTTAGCTGTAGATTCTTTCGATTTCCACTTAACCTCTAGTTCTGGAATGTCAGGGCAGTTTTCCTTGATAATTTCTTGAAATATGATGTCTAAGCTTTTTCTTTGATCGAATCTAATAATTCTTAATTCTTAATATAATCATAATAATTCTTATCTCTCCTGGATCTATTTTCCAGGCCATTTGTTTTTCTAATGAGGTATTTCACATTTTTTTCTTTTTTCTACTCATTTGACTTTGTGTTATTGTCCCTTAATGTCTCATGGTACTATTAGCTTCCATTTGCCCAATTCTAATTTTTAAGGAATTGCTTTGTTCAGTGAGATTATTTACCTTTTTCCATTTGACCAGTTGTGCTTTTTAAGAGGTTCTTTTCTTCAGTGAATTTTTGTACCTCCTTTTCCATTTGGTCAGTTCTGTTTTTTAAAGGGTTCTTGTCTTCAGGGAATTTTTGTGACTCTTTTGTAAGTAGGCCAATTCTGTTTTTAAAATTCTTTAAATTTAAAATTCTTTAAAAATTCTTCAGTATTTTTCTGTATCTCTTCTATCAAGCTGCTAATTCTCTTTTCATCATTTTCTTGCATTATTCTCATTTCTTTTGCCAATTTTTCTTTTATCACTCTTATCTTTCTTTAACTCTTCCAGAATTCTTGTTGGGTTTATGTCCAATGAATATCTCTCTTTCAGGTTTTTTTTTTTTTTTGGGTAGCTGTTTTCACATTGTGGTCTTCTGAGTTTATGTTTTGGTCTTCCCTGCCAAAAAAAAGTAAGCTTTATAAAGCCAAATTCTTTTTTTAATGTTTGCTCATTTTTTCCAGCCTATTTCTTGCCTTTGAACTTTATGTTCAAGTTGACTTCTGCTCATCTCAGAATAGGGAGGCATTGTCCCAAGCTTCAGACTTTTCCATGCTGCTGTTTTCAGAGGGTGGGGTGGTGACTAAGTTTTTAATGCTTCCAAGGTGGTATGATTCTGGGAGAGATATAGTTACTGCTCTACTGGTCTGTGCTCTGATCTTTATCCAGAAAAGTGCTGCTTTTCCCTTGCAGCCTCAAGCACTAGAGCTCTTCCTTGCTTTGGAACTGTGACCAGGGCCCCTGTTCCCTTGTAACCAATAACCAGTGTTCCTCTCTGCCCCAAAACTGAGTATGGGCAATCAATTCCAAATGCACCCAGTGCCTGCAAAGAGTCCCCTATAATCACTTTCTGACCAGCTGTCTGACCTCTTACCATCTCTGGTCTGAGAGCTCCAAAATCTGTTGCTGCCGCCGCCACAGTGACTGCTGTTGCTGCCACATAATGTGGGCTCCAGACAGGCCTACATCCTGGTATCACAGATTTCCCCTACCTACATCTTAAGTTTTCTTAGGCCAGAAAAATGCCTCACCCTGACCTTTTGTTGGCTCTACTACTCCAAAATTTTATCTGAGACTTTATTTTAAAGTTATTTGGAGGGGATTGATGGAAGAGTTTAGCTGGGTGGCTGCTGTAATCTGCCATCCCCTCACAGTACTTTTGAAATTGCAAAGCAATTATTCTCTCTAACCTTCAGCTATCGAAGCTGCTTATTTCTTCATTCCAAATTTACTAACAAAACCACAAAAAAAAAAAGCATGACACTTAAAAATCTTGAAGAATACCATTTGCCTAGTAGGAATTTAACTTAATAAGACAAAATAAAAGTTTTAACAGAAAAGAACAAGAAAGGGGGAAAAGAACTAGTTAATTAAAACCACCACAGATATGCATGAAGACAAGGAAAGCTTAAAAATGTCTGATAATTGATCTAACTCTTCAAGTGTATCATTTAAAGTAACTTCTTACTAGGGCTAACAAACTGTGCTGCACAGTGTTTTATTCTGAGTAGAGAGATTCTTTTGTTTTTCTCTTATTCTTTCTTTTTTTTTTGTACACTGTTATGAAGTAAAGGCATGCACACAGAGTACAGTGGTGCCTGTGTATTGTTATCTGTGAAAAAAACATACATTTAAAAACTAATTCCATCAGAAAATTGCTATCAGAAAAGAAAGCCATTACTTCTAGGAAGGCACGGAAAGCCAAGCAAGTACAAAAGCCAAATTCCAGGAAGCACTTAGCTCCTCATTTACTGTTGTCATTTGTGTGTCTGCTGTAAATTAAAAGCCAATAAAAGTGTTAAAACTTTGGACAAACTGTAATATCCACTTACTTTATTAATCATAAAAATCTTTTCATTATCTTACACTTTTAATTGACATACAAATTACTTTTATGAGGAATTACTTTAAAAAAAGAAAAAAATTACTTTAAAACTTCACAAAAATACTTTCAAAAATATCAATCGAATAAAATATTTTATCTTTATGTTATTTTTTTTCCAGATCCTATAAGTTGAAATTTCAAAGAAAAGGAAGTACAAAGAAGGGTAGGTATTATATGGCTTCATTTGCTTTAACAAATGTGACTGGACACAAAAATCTTAAATTTTTTTTGTAAGATAAAATTCTTGCCCATAGAAATCTCATGCCAACAAAATGGAAAGAACACCTCGTAGCTGTCCATACAGAATATAAATCTAATGATAAAGTGTCTTTATATGTGAAGGAAGCTCGCTTCAAAAAAAAAATGACACATCTAAAATTGGATTTAATGCTTCACAAAAACCTTTTCTTAAATGTCCTATAAAGTTGTTTACTGAATACCCAAACAATAGAAATCCCACTCCATTTGGAGACTTTAGTAAAGCCATATGCACTGGAAGTGGTCAAACTAGTCTGTCAACCACAACAGAGGAGAAAATTGGAAGTGTTTCAGTGTCAGATGATGGGATACTTCTTATAAAAGTCGGTATTTCTTTTAACATTTTGAAGCAGGTTATCAAGGATTTGGCAGCTTCACCATTCCCCTTGGGTATGCAACTGGATGAAGTTACATACATCTTAATATTCCTAATTCCTTGTTTTTGTTCAATATGTGCATCCTAACATTATCGAAGAATTCAATTCTTATAATTCCTTTTTAGAAACTACAAAGTCTGTCAATGTTTGAAACTGATAAAAAGAATTTTTTTTTTTTGCCAAGCAAAACTGTTTAAAAGAAAAGGTTAATAATATTTGCACAAAATGATCTCCTGAAATATTTGGTGATCTGGGTTTGCTACATTAATTATAAAAGAAGATCCTTACACTGCAAACAAAGCTTACTCATAGCTTTTTACATGGCCATCTACTGGCAACAAAGATCCTTCCAAGAACTCTGAAATAAAATTTTGTCAACATCCATAAAAGTCAGCAACTTTATCAGAAACAGGTCTCTAAACTACTGTGTTTTTTAAAGATTTTGGCAAAAAAAAAAAAATAGGAAGACAATATGAAGTACTTCTCTACCACACAGAAATGCAAAAGAAGGCTTTTTCAAAGGACAGGTCATGAAGTGTTTGTTCAAACGAAGACGTTTCACATTTCCTGAAAGAAAAAGAAAACTGACTGTCGAAACGTTTTGTAAGAAAAGATTTGATTCACTGGTTAACTTGCTTGAGAGATATTATAAACATACAAAAGAGATAAATCTTCCAATTTAACATTCTAGAGTCACCATTATGGATGCCTATGAAAAAATTAGAAGCTCCCCCCACCATTTCACACCAGTTTTAAAATATTTGATAAATTTTAATAAATTCAAAAATATTACATTCGAAACTATTTTGCAGGCCTCTGCTCCCTTCTGATGATCTTGTCTTTTGCCTACTTTTCAAACTTTCCACGGTCTTTTTTTCACAGGTTTTTAAAATATAATTTTTTAATTTTTAATTTAATTTTTTCCAATTACATGCAAAAACTATTTTTAACATTCATTTTTAAAATGTTGAGATCCGAATTCTCTCCTTCCTCTTCTTCCCCCTCATTGAGAAGGCAAGCAACTTGATATAGGTTACGCATATGCAGTCATGAAAAACCATTTCCATATTAGTCATGTTGTGAAAACACAAATAAAAGAAACACAAGGAAAATAAAATTTAAAAAGAATGTTTCAATCTGTATTCAGATACAATAGTTTTCTTTTTATTTAATATTAGACTTTTTTTCCTCAATTACTTGTAAAGTTAAATTTTTTACATATGTTTCTTAGAAATTTGAGTTCCAAATTCTCTCCCTTCATTGAGAAGGCAAGAAATTTGATATAGTTTATATATGTTCAGTCATGCAAAATATATTTCCATACTAGGTATGTTGCAAAAGAAAACAGAGACCAAAAAAATTACAAAAATAAAGTTTTTAAAAGTAGATTTTGGTATGGATTCAGACTCCTTCAGTTCTTTCCTGGAGGTGGATAGCATTTTTGATCATAAGTCCTTCAGAACTGTCTTGGCTCACTGTGCTGCTGAGAATAGCTAAGTCATTCACAGCTGATTATCATGCAATATTGTTAATATGTACATTGTTCTCTTGGTCCTGCTCTCTTCAATCTACATCAGATCATGAAAGTCTCAATTTTTTCTGAGAGCATCCTGCTCATCATTTCTTATAGCATAACAATATTCCACATGCAATCATGAACAACTTGTTCATTCATTCCTCAATTGATGGACATCACCTCGATTTCCAATTCCAATATATATTCCAATATAAATATTTTTGTATATATAGATCTTTTTCCTTTTGTTTTACATCTTTCTGGGATACAAACCTAGTAGTGGTATTGCTGGGCAAAAGGGCATGCATGGTTTTACAGATCTTTGGGTATAGTTCCAAATTGCTCTCCAGAATGGCTGAATCAGTTCACAACTCCAATAGTGCATTAGTGTCCCAGTTTTCCCACATCTCCTCCAAAATTTGTCATTTCCTTTCCTTTCATATTAACCAGGCAGATAGGTGTGGGGGTGCATTTATCTAATCAATAGTGATTTAGAGCATTTTTTTTCACGTGACTATAGCTTTCATTACTTCATCTGAAAACTGCCTGTTCGTATCCTTTCACCATTTATCAATTGGGGAATGACTCCTATTCTTAAAAATTTGACTCAGTTTTCTATAACATATTTGAGAAATGAGGCCTTTATCAGAGAAACTTGATTGACATAAACATTTTTTCACAATTATAATTATTAACTGTATTTCCCTCCTTCCTATTTTCCCCCATTTATACAACTCTCTCCTTTTACCTTCTCCATCCTCAAAAGTGCTTTGCTTCTAAGAATTGCCTCCCTCAATCCGCCCTCTCTTCTATCAGCCTCCTGCCTTCTCTTACCCTACAGGAAAATAGGAGGGGAAAGGGATAAGATAGATTTCTATACAAAACTGACTGTGTATATTATTCCCTTTTAAAATCAATTCTAATTAAGGTTGAAGCATTCCCTTCCAAGTGACCTAATAATGATAAAGTTTTAATGAATCGCAGGTATCATTCTCCTGTGTAGGAATGTAAACAATCTAACTTTACTGAATCCCTCATGATTTCTTTCCTGTTTACATTACTTTTTTCTTCTCTTGGGTCTTGTATTTAAAAGTCAACTTTACTATTCAGTGCTGATCTTTTTGCCAGAAATGCTTGAAAATCCTTTATTTCACTGAATATCGATTTTTCCCTCTCAAGTATTACTCTTAGTTTTGCTGGGTAGGTAATACTTGGTTGTAATCCTAGCTTTTTTGCCTTTGAAAATGTCATATTACAAGTTCTTCAATCCTTTTAATGTAGAAACTGATAAACTTTGTGTTAATCTTCCAAGGCAAAACATGGATTTTCAATAAAATAGAGGACTTTCAAGCTTTCTCAGTGAAAAGACCAGAGCTGAATAGAAAATTGGACTTTCAAACACAAGAATCAAGAGAAGCATGAAAAGGTAATCAAAAAAAAGAACAAGAAAAAGAAATTGCAAGGGACTTACTAAAGTTGAACTGTTTTGTTTACATTGCTACATGGAAAGATGATGTGTGTGATTCATGAGACCTCGGTATTAGGGTAGCCGAAGGGAATATGCGTATGTGTGTGTGTATGTATATATGTATATGTATGTATATGTGAGTGTGTATGTATGTATATATGTATGTGTATATATATATAGAGAGAGAGAGAGCGAGTGGGCACAGGGTGAGTTGAAGATGAATAAGGGATGAGAGAGGAATATATTGAGAGAGGGAGATAGAGAGAGACAGAATGGGGTACATTATCTCGCATAAAAGTGGCAAGAAAAAGCAGTTCTGTAGGAAAAGAGAAGGCAGGTGAGGGGGAATGAGTGAATCTTGCCCTCATATATTTGACCGAAAGAGGGAATACCATACATACTCAATTGGGTATCTTACCCCACAGAAAAGAAGGAGGAAGAAGATAAAAAAAAGGGGGGATGATAGAAGGGAGAAC
>JAQQSZ010005118.1:0-13954 GCA_028646595.1 Phalanger gymnotis
ATCAGAATAACCCAAGATCTAGCAGCTTCTACACTAAGAAACCAAAGGGCTTGGAATTCAATATTTCGGAGGGCAATGGAGCTAGGACTAAAACCAAGAATCACCTACCCAGCAAAACTGAGTATCATGCTCCAAGGCAAAATATGGATTTTCAATAAAATAGAGGACTTTCAAGCTTTCTCGTTGAAAAGACCAGAGCTGAATAGAAAATTAGTTTACTTCTGGAGATTATATTTTAGGAAAATCTCTGCCAATGTGGAGAATTTCCAGAAGAAGGTGATTATGATGTTAAGGGGTCTGAAAATCAACACAAATCAGAATTAATTAAAGGAATTTTTCCTGAAAATGAGAAAACTTATGTTTATCAGAATAGCCATCTTTAAATATTTTAAAGGAATAAATTTGCTGATATTAGCCCCATAGAAGCAAAATTAGTAGCCATGGTTATAAATTTTATTAGGGCTTATCGTTGTTCTATCTTAGGAAGAACTTCAGAAATTGAATGGGATTGCTTATCAAATACTAATTCTATTCTCAAAGGTCTTGAAGAAAAGATTGCATTCACTAGCATTATGATGTCACATAGGTGATTCATGCTTAGATACAGACTGGATTTAATTACCCTTAAGGGACTTTTTAATCCTGGATTTTTTTGTTATTGTAAATGCTGTGTTTGCTTAGCTTTCAAAAGTAAAAAAAAAAATATTTAAAAATTTTAAAAAGATCGAAATCAATGCTTCAGAGTAAAGAGATGAATAGTTTAGGATTTACAAAGCAAATAGATTAAAGTAACTATAATTCACATTAAAAAGAATTTGATTATGTATTAAGTGGTTCATACCTGAAGTATACTATGTTAATTTTATTTTTCAGCACCTTTTCTTTTATTTTTAAGTACGTAAGCATATCAGGGAATATTCTCATTTACCAATGAGGCAAGCTCATTTTTTGCAAACCTTAAAATGCTATAGAAGTTCATAGGATCATGGAATTATAGCTCAAGAACAGTACAGACCTCAGAAACTAACTAGTCCAAATATTTCATTTTATCAGGCATTCCGTAACGATATACTTTCTCTGACACAGAAATAGCATTAAATACAAAGGAATTACAAATAGTAACAAATAGTGAAAGCATCTCCAACAGCCCATTTTACTCATCATGCTCTCTTCTAAAGGGACCCTTTGTATGACTGCTGGACTGATGTTTCAAATAAATTTCATTTTTGCACTGTCTGAGGAATGACAAGGCTGAGATCTCTTGGTCAGCCACTTATGACCCTTTTTGTCCTACAGTTATAGTTATATTGACTTATATACAACAGTGGTCATTCTCCATCCTCCAATCTCTTTTGAACAATCTCTCTATAGTCAATTGATAGTGCAATCAAGAACCGTTAAAATACCACAAAAGATTGAAATGCACGGTAAAGAGTGAGTCAATGACGTGTGCTGAGGGAAGGAAATAAAAAGAAATAAAGCATCCAGAGATTTCAGGTCCTATCTCAGGCTTAGATAGGCAGTAATGGAACATTCACCATTAACATGTGCTTCTCCTGTGTTCTGGCAATACCATGAATGTGGTGAGAGTTGGGGGCAAGGACAGATTGGCAAAGAAGTAGGCAATTTTTTGTAGTAGAAAAATCAGTAGGGGTGGAGAGCAAATATGTTACAGCACACCAGGACCTTAAATCTCGTGTTTCAACCAGATCCTAGCTGTAGTAATCTTCCTGCTTGTCATTGCTGACACTCTAAATTCCTCCTTCAGTGTGAGGCCAATTTCTTGAGTCCAAGATTGTGTGGGTGGGACCGGGAGTTGGGCCAGAGAACTTGGGACCAGATTGAGAAAAGAAAGCCGGGGGCCAAATAAGCCCCAGAAGTTTAAGTTATTTCCTTTAGGTCACACAAATAATAATTTAAAAAAGTTTAAGATTAGTTCCTTAGGATCTTCTTCAGATCAAAAATCTAGAAGTAGAAGAGACCATAGACATTATGGAGGCCAACCTCATCTTAGAAATGAAACATCTTTCAAAGAGAAGTTTTAAAATATTAGCCTAAGGTGACAAAAATAGCAAATGGTAGAGCCAATATTTGAGTGCTAATCTCCAAAATAAAGGTTGAGATCTGTTTACATTGCACCACACTTCCTTCTTTATTTTCCTTCACAGTTCCTTCCTCTTCCTCCGCTTCTTTACTCTTGCTTCTTGGTTGATTGTGATAATCATACTTTTAATTCTTCTGCCTACATGACTAAAAAGAGGTGAAGGCAAGTAGAATAAAAGAGAATTTCACAATCAAGGAAATATTGAGACATGAATTATTAGTGCCGTTTGAGAATTCATTGACTCAGATGCTTTTAACCATCAACCTAGAACCAAGGCTCTCAGTCTCTGAGCTGAAGTCTATTTTTCATAGAGCCAATGACCTGTTTCAATTAAGTGCATTGTTTTTTGTAGTCTGATTTTAATCTATGTAAATGTGATAGTATAATAAGCAAATATATTTTCTATAAAATTTAAAAAAATCCTATCTCACATAAATATATTACTTTTTAACTGTTCATAGATGATACAATTAATATAGTGTGTATTTATTTTAATATAGTGTTGAATTCATAGCATCATTTCTGTTGTATATTTTCTCTATCAATAAAGAATTTCATAAAATTTTTGATGTTAGAAATGGACTCTCATCCTCAAAAAGTTTGAAAATGACAAGGCAATATTCAAATGGATATAATCCATATGATCTGTGATAATGTGGGGGAAGAGAGAGAAGTTCAAAGATCATGGTCACAAATATTCCATCATGATATACTTTTCAAACTCTGTATCTTCACAATTATCAACCTGTGCCCTAAGGCTCAATGTCATCATATATCCATGTGATTTCCATCCAAGGAGCAAGTTTTTCATTGCAGTTCATTAAAAAGGACAAATTATAACTCAGTCAAAAAGATCTGATTCATTTCTTTTTTGAAACAAGGCATTTGACTGGATCTCAGAAATTGAAATTAAGTTGAATTCTAGAAGTGTAGAAAATTCAGACAAAATTTATTAGAAGACCAATGCTTGGTTAATTTGGAATTAACAAGGGCCAAATAACAAGGAAATTAGATGAAAAATTCAAGAATAAGTCAAAGCTTAATCAATTAATATCAGGGTCAAATTGATTGCAGTCTCATTTTTAAAATGTTGTTTAATTTTGAACATTATTTTCTTTATAAATTTTGAGTTTTAAATTCTCTTCCTCCCTCTGTGATCAATAAAAACCCTGATACAGAGCTTCTGCATAATTAATAATCAATTTATTAATTAGGCTAGCTAGTAATAAATAAGTTTGATGGTCAGTGATTTCTCTCAGTAACTAACAGGAAAAACCTGAAATTCCTTAAATACCTTCTGAAAGGAAATTCCCCTGACGAGTGAAAATCAACCCTGTTTGATGACTGCTAAATGAGGTGGTAGGCTAAAAGTCTTCAACTCCTCCAGCTGAGAATGTGACTTAAACATGCAACTGAGCAACCTCAAGGCATCTGGGCAGGGGAAGCCATTTCCACCCAAACCTCTCTGGGTAGTTTTCTTCTTTGTGAGCTGGGTTCCCTTAAACTCTAATGGAATGTACCAAGTACAGCAGGTTCTTTCCACAGCCAAAGGCTCACCTGGACTAGATTCATTTATACAGATATTAGGTCTCCTAGTGGGGGGTCTCACTTTGGAACTTAGAAGCAAATCTCATCAGTCACGCCCTCCCAAGATTGACTGGCCTTTTCTGAAGTTGGGTTTTAACAGAAAAAAAAAGCAAAAAGGTAGATCACAAATTAATAATTAGTTATTAATATAATAGTATAACATTAATTTTTTTCACCTCCCACTCTATTAACCCACCAACTGAGAAAGCTAACAAGATATCAGTTATACATGTAAAATTATGAAAAACATATTTCCATAGTAGTCATTTCATAAAACAATGCAAAAAAAAGTGAGGTTATACATCAGTTTTCACTCAGATTTCATCAGTTTTCTCTCTCTGGAAGTGGATAGAATTTTTTAATCCTATGTGCATTGGAAATGATTTGGATCATTGTATTGACCAAAGTAGGCAAATCTTTAAGAGAATATCATCATTACAACACTATTGTTAATATGCACAATGATATTCTGGTTCCTCTTATTTCACTTTGCATCATTTTACGTAGGTCTTACTATATTATTTCTGAACCATATCCTTTGTCATTTTTTACAGCACAACACCGTTAAAGTCATTTGCCAGAATTTGCTCAGTCATTTCCTGATGAGCACTCCATCAATTTCCAATTCTCTGCCACCATGAAAAGAGCTGCTATAAATGGGTTTGTGCTTATGGTTCCTTTTCCTTTTTCTTTGATCTCTTTGGTGTAGAAACCTAGTAGAGGTATTATAGAGTCAAAGGGTATGTTATCTGGGCATAGCTCTAAATTATTCTTATGAATGGTTGGACTAGTTCATTATTCCAACAGTAGTTCATTAGTATACCTATTTTCCCTCGTCCCCTCCAACATTTGTCATTTCTGATAGGGATGAAGTACTTCAAAGTTGTTTTAATTTGCATGTATCTATTCAACAATGTTTTAGAGCCTTTTTCATAAGACTATAGGTAGTTTTGATTTCTTCTTGTGCATACGACCTGTTCATGCCCTTTGACCATTTATCAATTGGGGGATGGCTCTTATTTTTAGAAATTTGACTCTCTTCACTATTTATTTGAGAAATGAATCTTTTAGCAGTGAAACTTGCTGTGAAAATTAGTGATATTACTTCATTGTTTATGGTATATTTTAGCTAAATGCAATTACTCTGATTATCACTTTTAATGAAATCTATTTTTGCTTTTGTTTTCTGAGATCACGATTGCTACCTCTGCCAATTTTACTTTAGCTGAAGATTAATAGATTATGCTCTAGCATTTTATTTTAACTCTATGTGCATCTCTTACAAACAAAATATTGTTGAAATTTGGTTTGTAATCTATTCTGCAATCTGCTTCCCTTTTTGTTGTTTAGCTCATGAAATTCACATTGACAGCTGTGATTACAATTTATTTCATTCACTCCTATTTCCTTCAGTTTATCTTTCTCTCTGTTCTATCTCTGTCTGCCTCTATGTCTCTGTCTCTGTCTCTCTCTCTCTCTCTCTCTCTCTCTCTGTCTCTCTCTCTCCCCTGTTCCTCCTTAAAAGTCTGTTATGTCTCCAATCACTTCCTCCCTTTATCTTCCCTTCCTTTTATTACTCATTGTTCTACTATGTCTCATCTCTTTCTTCTCCTATTTCCCTGTAAAGATAGATTGCAATACCCATTTAGTTTGTGTGTGTGTGTGTATATATATATATATATATATATACATATATATATGCTATATATATATGTATATATATATATATATATGATTTCCATCTATGAACCAATTCTGAGAAGTGAAGTTCAAGCATTACCCACCATACCACACCCCTCCAGTTTCTACTCCACTATTACACTCTTCCTCTCACATCTCTTTTATGTGAAAAAAATCTCCCCATTCTACCTCTCCCTTCCCCCTTTCCCCATTGCATCCTTCTTTTTCACCCTGCTCTTTTTAGAGATCATCCAATGTAACTGACATACACTCATGACCTCTGTCTATGTAGACTATTCCAACATGTCCATAAAATGATAAATTTCTTAGGAGTTATATGTATCATCTTTCAAATATGTGGATATAAAGAGTTTAACTTTATTGAGTCCCTTATGACTACTCTTTCATGTTAACCTTGGAGTCTTCTGTTTGAATGTAAATTTTTCTATTGAGCTTTGGTCTTTTCCTCAGAAATACCTGGAAGTTTTTTACCTCATTAAATATCTTTTATTTTCCTGAAAGGTTATACTTAGTTTTGCTGGGTAGGTTATCCTTGGCTGTAAACCTTTCTCCTTTGCCTTTTGGAATATCATATTTCACACTGTCCATTCCTTTAATGTGGAAGGTAATATTTTTAAAAAAATTTAAATTATTTTTCCACTTAATAGTATTTTATTTTTTTTCCATTTACATGTAAAGATAGTTTTCAACATTTGCTTTTATAAGATGTTGAGTTCCAATATGTTTTCTCCCTCCCTCTCCTCCCCTTTCCCCAAGACAGGAAGCAATCTAATATACATGTTCAATTATATTAAACATATTTCCACATTAGTCATGTTGTGAGAGTCAGAATAAAAAGGAAAAAGCCATAAGAAAGAAAGAAACAAAAAATAAAAAAAAATAGTATACTTCAATCTGCATTCAGACTCCATAGTTCTTTCTCTGGATGAGGATGGCATTTTCCATCATGAGTCTTTTCCACCACTAAATAGTATTTTTTCCCAATTACATGTAAAGATAGTTTTCAAGATTCCCTTCCATAAGATTTTGAGTTACAATTTTTTCCTACCTATGTCTCTCCCCTCTCTCCTTCCCCAAGAGAGTATGGAATCTGATATAGGCTATACATGTACAATCATCTTAAACATATTTCCCAATAGCCATGTAGTGAAAGAAGACTAAGAAGAAAAGGAAAAAAAAAAACACAAGAAAGAGAAAAAGTATGCTTTGATCTGCATTCAGACCCCATAGTTCTTTTTCTGGATGTTGATAGCATTTTCTATCATTTGGAATTGTCTTAGACCATTGTATTGCTGAAAAGAGCTAAGTCTTTTAAAGTTGATCATTGCACAATGTTGTTATTACTGTGTACAATGTTCTCCTCACATCACTCAGCATCAGTTCATTTCATCTTCCCAGGTTTTTCTGAACTCCACCAGCTCATCATTTCACATAGCACAATAATATTCCATTCTGTTAATATACCGCAATGCGTTTGGCCATTCATAGATTTGGCCATCATTGGCAATTGATGGGCATCCCCTCAATTTCCAATTCTTTGCCACCACTCAAAGAGCTGCTATAAATATTTTTGTACATGTGGGTCTTTTTCCCTTTCTTATGATCTCTTTGGGATACTGATAGTGTAGTAGTGACATTGTAGTAGTAGTGGTGACATTGCTGGATCAAACGGTATGCATAGTTTTATTGCCCTTTGGGCATAGTTCCGAATTGTTCTCCAGAACGGTTAGATCAGTTCAGAACTCCACCAATGATGCAAGTGTTCCAATTTCCCCACAACTTCTCCAGCATTTATCATTTTCTTTTTTGATCACATTAGCTAATCTGATATGTGTAAGGTCGTACCACAGAGTGGTTTTAATTTGCATTTCTCTAATCAATAGTGATTTAGAGCATTTTTTTAAATATAACTATAGAGAGCATTAATTTCTTCCTCTGAAAACTGCTTGTTCATATCTGTTAACCATTTATCAATTGTGGCATGTGTTATATTTTTACAAATGTGACTGTGTTCTCTATATGTTTTAGAAATTAGGCCTTTATCAGAAACAATGGCAGTAAAATTGTTTCCCAGTTTTCTGTTTTCCTTCTAATATTGGTTACATTTGGCTTTTTTAAATGCAAAAACTTTTTAATTTGATATAATCAAAATAATCAATTTTGCATTTTATGATGCTCTCTGTCCCTTATTTTGTCATAAATCCTTCCATTCTCTATAAATCTGACGGGGAAACTAGTCTTAACTCTCCTAATTTGCTTATGGTATCACCCTTTATGTCTAAATCATGTAGCTTTTTTGATCTTATCTTGGTATGTATGATGTAAGATGTTGGTCTTTGCCTAGTTTCTGCCATACCATTTTCTAATTGTTCCAGCAGTTTTTTGGTCAAATATTGAGCTATCTCAGAAGTTGGAGATTTGGGAATTAACAAATTGTATATTATTATAGCCATTGATTTCTATGTCTTGTGTACCTCAAGTGTTGCATTGATCCACACTCTATTTCTTAGACAGTATCAAATTGTTTTATTGTTTTAATGATTGCTGCTTTATGATATAGTTTTAGATCTGATACAGCTAGGCTACCTTCCTTTGCATTCATTTTCATTAATTTCTTTGACGTTCTTCAATTTTTGTTCTTCTGAATTAATTTTGTTGTTATTTTTCTAGATCTATAATTTTTTTGTAGTTTTATTGGTATGGGACTTAATAAGTAAATTAATTTAAGTAGAATTGTCATTTTTATTATATTAGCTCAGCCTAACCACGAGCAATTGATATTTTTCCAGCTATTTAGATCTTACTTTATTTCTGTGACAAGTGTTTTGTAATTCTGTTCATTAGGTTCTGGGTTTGTGTTGGCAAGTAGAGTCCCAAATATTTTATATTGTCTACAGTTACTTTAAATGGAATTTCTCGTTCTTGTCTCTTGCTGCTGGGCATTGTTTATAATATATAGTGATGCCAATGATCTATGTGGGTTTATTTTATATCCTGCAACTTTTCTAAAGATGTTATTATTTCAAGTAGTTTTTTATTGATTCTATAGGCCTCTCTAACTATATCATCACATCATCTACAAAGAATGATAGCGTTTTCTCTTTATTCCCTATTCTAATTCTTTTAATTTATTTTTCTTCTCTTATCACTAAAGCAAATATTTCTAGCACATTTGAATAACAGTGGTGATGATAGACATCCTTATTTCACTCCTGATCTTGTTGTGAAAGGTTCTAGCTTATCCCCATTACCTATAACATTTCCTTACGGTTTTAGAAAGAGGCTATTTTATATTTTAAGGAAAACGCTATTGATTCCTATGTTCTCTACTGTCTTTACTTGGAATGGGTGCTGTATTTTGTCAAAACCTTTTTCTGCATCTATTGAGATAATCATATGATTTCTGTTAATTTTGTTATTGATATGATCAATTATGCTGATAATTTTCTTAATACTGTACAAGCCCTGCATCCCTGGTATAAATCCCACCTGGTCATAGTGCATTATCCTGGTAATAAGTTGCTGTAATCTCTTTGCTAATGTTTTATTTAAAATTTTTGCATTAATATCCATAAAAGAAATTGGTCTACATTTTTCTGTCTCTGTTTTGCCTTTTTCTGGTTTAGGTATAAGCACCATATTTGTATCATAAAAAGAATTTGACAGGATTCCTTTGCCTATTTTTTCCAAGTAGTTTATATAGTATTGAAATTAATTGTTTTTAAATGTTTATTAGAACTCAGTTGTAAATCCATCTGGTCCTAGAGATTTTTTTTTTTAGGGAATTCATTGAAGGTTGTTCAATTTCTTTTTTTTCCTAAAATGAGATTATTTTGTCTAACCACAAAATGAACAAGAAAGTAGTCAAGGATGTGAATAGAATTTTAGAAAAGTCAGATAGGTAGACCACTGGAGAAAACTGAATGGGGATAGAAAGGAATATATCTTTTTCTCAGGGGTATGTGGCACCTACACAAAAACCGACCATGCACAAGGGCATAAGAACCTCATAATCCAATGAAGAAAGACATCTTTTTCAGATGATGATGCAACAAAAATTACATGTAACAAAGGGCCATGGAAAGATAGACTAACAATAAATTGTAAACTAAATAATTGAATCCTAAAGAATGAGTGGATCAAAGAAGAAGTTATAGAAAAAAATCAATAACTTCATCCAAAAGAATGACAATAATGAAACAACATACCAAAATTTATGGGATGCAGAAAAAGTAGTTCTTAGGAGAAATTTTATATCTCTAAATACTTATACTAATAAAATAGAGACAAAGGAGATCAATGAATTGGGCATGTGACTAAAAAGCTACAGAAAGAGCAAATTAAAAACCTTCAATTAAATACCAAATTAGAAATTCTGGCAACCAAAGGAGAGATTAATGTAATTGAAATTAAGAAACTATTGAACTAATAAATAAAAATAAGAGCTGATTTTATGAAAAAAATAGATAAACCTTTGGTTAATTTGATTAAAAAAAAGAAAACCAAATTACCAGCATCAAAAATGATGATCAAAAAAGGGTGAATTCACCATGAATGAAGACAAAATTAAAACAATAATTAGTAGCTATTTTGTTTAACCATATACCAATAAATTTGAATTTTTAATGAAATGGATGAATATTTGCAAAAAAATGTCAATTGTCCAGGTTGACAGAAGAGGAAATAAAATACTTAACACCATTTCAAAAAAAAAAAAAGAAATTGAACAAGTCATCAACGAATTTCCTAAGAAAATATCTCCAGGACCAGGTGGATTTAAAAGTGAATGCTTACAAATATTTGAAAAACTATTCTAATATTATATAAACTAGTTAGGAAAATAGACGAAGAAAGAGTTCTCACAATTTTTTTTGACACAAACATTGTACTGATTTTGACATTTAGATACAAGACTCAAGAGAAGCATAAAAGGTTATACACAAAAGAGTAATTATTAGATCAGAATATTTGTATTTCTATTTGGAAAATGATACATGTAATTCACAAGAAATATATCACTATTAGGACAGTCTATAAGAGTTTATGTAGAATGCATGGGTATAAGTCAATTATGTTGGAACTATTTTCAAAAAAAAGGGGTAAGAAAAGGCATATTCACTAGAAGAAGGGGGTAGGGAGAGGTGGGATGGGCAAATATTCCTTACATAAAAGAAACATGTAAGGAATAACTTTTACAATGGAATCGATAATGGGGTGATAGTGCTCAATGCCAGAACTTTACTCTCATTGGAATTGATTCAAAGAGAGAAGAATATATATACATACTCAGTCATGTGTAAAAATGTAGTTCACCCAATAAAAAAAAATATGAAGGGACTGGGACAAGAGAAAGGGGGATGGAGGATGGCAAAGGGGAGGGTAGATTAGGGGAGGCAATGCTTAGAAGCAAAATAGACTGAGGAGAGAGAGAATGTGAGGGGGTGATGGTAGGAGAAACTGAAGAAAATGGGGAGATATATAGTAATCAAAGCTTTGAATTTTAATGAGAAGACCCAACCCATAAAACAGATAGAGATAGCAGAATGGATTATAAATGAGAATCTAACAATATTTTGTTTATAAGAAACACACTTGAAATAGAAAAATACACACAGAGCAAAAATAACGGGCTAGAACAGAATCTAATATGTTTCAGCTGAAGTAATAAAGGCAAGGATAGCAATCATGAGTTCAGACAAAGCAAAAAAACAAAAAAAAATAGTTAAAAGATATAATCGAGGAAACTTTATTATGGTAAAAGGTACCATAGACAATGAAATAATATCAAAAAAATTTATAGAATTTCTCTGATAAAAACCTCATTTTTCAAATATATACTATACTACATTTATTTTTTTTAAAGTCATTCTGGGGTAGCTAGGTAGCATAGTGAGTAGAGCACCAGCCCTGGAGTCAGGAGGACCTGAGTTCAAATCTGGCCTCAGACACTTGACACACTAACTAGCTGTGTGACCTTTGGCAAGTCACTTAACCCCAATTTCCTTGCCATCCCCCCTCCAAATCAAAAATAGGCGTCTCCTATTAAAAAAAGCCATTCCCCAATTGATTAATGTTCATAGGATATAATAAGGCAGGTTCTCCAGAAGAAAAAAAAATAATTTATCCATAGTCACAAGAATAAATGTTCAAAATAACTATTGATTAGAGAAATGAAAATTAAAACAACTCTGAGATACTTTCTCATCTTATCAGAAATGATTTATGTTGTAATGGATGAAGAAAAATTAGTTATACTAATATACTGCTGGTGGAGTAGTGAATTATTCCAACCATTCTGGAGAATAACTTAGAACTAGGTCCATATCCTTTGATCCAGTAATATCACTATTATGTCTCTGTCTCAAAGAAATTCAAAGAAAAGGGAAAGCGACCTAACCTATATATACAAAAACATTTATAACAACTCTTTTTGTGGCAGTAGAGAATCTGAAATTTAGTATATACTCATCAACTGGGAAATGTCTGAATAAACAGTAGCATGTGATTTTAATTTTTTATATTTTTATTTTAATAGTATTTTCCCAATTACATATAAAATAATTTTTAATATTAGATTTTAAGTTCCAAATTTTTCTCCCTCCCTCCATCTCTCTCCCTCCTCCCCAGGATGGAAAGTAATCTGATATAGATTATATAGCTTATGATTTTGATGGAGTACTATTGTGCTATAAGAAATGATGAGAGGGTTAGTTTCATAAAAACCTGGGAAGACCTACATGAATTACTGCAAACTGAAATGAGAAGACGCAGGAGAGCATTGTGTACATTAACAGGAGTGTTGTAATGATGATCAACTGTGAATGATTTGACTACTCTAATCAGTGCAATGATCCAAGGCAATTCCAAAGAACTCATGGTGAAAAAATGCTATCCATCTCCAGACAGAGAACTGATGAATTTTGAGTGCAAATTGAAGTTAATTTACTCACTTTATTTTACTTGCTTTTTAGTTATATGCCTAATATGAAAATATAGTTTTGATGATTTCACATAGGTAATTATTATCATATTGTTGGCTTTCTCAGTAGGTAAGGAAGGTGCATAGGGAGGAAATGTGGAACTAAAATTTAAAAAGAAAATAATGTTAAAAATTAATTAAAATATTAAAAAAATAAAAATACACAGAAGAGAGTGGAAAGAATTTTAGAAGGCACAGAAACAAAGTAGTGTTATTACTACTATATCATTTCAATACCTACTTTTTAGAAACAGAGGGGGGAAAAAGAAAATAGAATGTATAAATAGGATTGATGTTTTAAAGATGGAATTGTTCAGATTTTAAAGCTCTTTTTGGGGGAATACTGAAATGGGTAGACGAGATTTTCACCTTAAAGCTAGAATTGACAAGACTTGATAAATCCTTTGTTGAGAAAATGGGTAGGCAGTAAGATAGAGGGAAAAATTGAGAACAAAATTATTCTGATCTTGTGAAATTAACTAAATTAACTTGCGAAAACTAAAACCTAGTTGACTATGTGGGTTTATCATAGATCCCTCAACAGAATGGATGAACGTTGGAGGAATTTTGTTTTTGTTTCTTTAATAAATGAAAGCTTAGATAGTGGATATGGATTTGGTAGGGATGTCAGAGTTCATCTAGTCCAATTCCCTCATTTCATAGTTGAGGAGATAGAGGCATAAGGAGAGTGACTAGGCCAATGCAACTATATGTGTGTGTATGTGTGTATGTGCATGTGTATACACATGCACATACACACATACACACATTCACATATATTTCAGAAGTGTTTTAGAGTCTAATGGATTTGCTATTTTTAGACCTCTCTTTAATTGCCCTTCCTTCATAACTTTCCTTCTCCCACATCATCAACTACAACAAAAAAGTACAAAAGTGAGTTTTTATATCTATAGAAGGAAAAAGATTGGCCTAACAGTATCAAATGTTTGACGAATGAATGTGGATCACAAGATCTATAAGTAGATAGATGTGATAGCTAAAGTAAAAATTGAGTGTACTCCAATTTCATTAAATATATGTTAAACACAGAATATGCACGATACCCTATTGTGTGATAGTACCTAGAGTGAGAGAAGGGGTAGATATAATGCACATCACTCTGTCAAGAACACATATGGAGTTTTGGATTCAGTTCTAGGCAACACATTGTAAGAAGCATATTTATGAGCAAGGGAATGGCCAGATGAAATAAAATAGGATAGTATGGATCAAAGAGTCATTGTAACTCTGCCTAAAGGAATATTAGAATCCATCCTTTGTGACCTCTATCTGGAAGAGATTTCTTTATATCCCAACCAGTGGTTGCTTTGCCTTGCCTTTAGAAAAAAAATAAAGTGAGAGAAAATCCAGGTGATTTTTTTTTCTTGTCTAGCTATTTATTTATTTCATTTAACATTTCACAATTATATGTGAAAAGAGGGAAGGTAGGTGACTGTGTTGTTAAGCAAAATTGTCTCATTAGCATGGCTTTTGTTTCTTTTGAGTGGAAGTACTTTCAGCTGTTAAGTGCTAAGCCCCAGGCCCAGGGCCCTGTCAGGTGTGAAACCTGTGTGGGTGTGGAT